>JAHDVF020001031.1:0-263792 GCA_022606425.2 Lepidostoma basale | reverse complement strand
CGTGTGCCATTGATAGAAACAAGTGATAGTCCGAGGGAGCAACGTCTGGAGAATACGGCGGGTGGGGTAGGACTTCCCATTTCAGAGTTTCCAAGTATGTCTTGACCACTTTCGCAACATGGGGTCGAGCATTGTCATGCTGTAAAATCACTTTATCATGTCTCTCGTTGTATTGCGGCCGTTTGTCTTTCAATGCTCGGCTCAAACGCATTAATTGGGTTCGATAACAATCGCCTGTGATTGTTTCAATCGGTTTTAACAACTCATAATACACTACGCCGAGCTGGTCCCACCAAATACTGAGCATAACCTTGGAATCGTGAATATTCGGTTTGGCCGTCGACGTGGAAGCATGGCCGGGATATCCCTATGATTTTCTGCGCTTGGGATTATCGTAATGAACCCATTTC
The DNA here is from genome assembly GCA_022606425.2 of Lepidostoma basale. Classification (NCBI taxonomy): domain Eukaryota; kingdom Metazoa; phylum Arthropoda; class Insecta; order Trichoptera; family Lepidostomatidae; genus Lepidostoma; species Lepidostoma basale. Next base: position 263,382 of record JAHDVF020001031.1, on the reverse strand, counting down.
TCGTCCTCAGTCACAATGCGATGCAGAAATCCCTTCCGTCTTTGCCTTGCAAGCAGCTGTTCACAAACACACAAACGCCGTTCAACATCTCTCGGCTTCAACTCGTACGGCACCCAATTTCCTTGTTTCTGAATCATTCCCATGACTTTTAGGCGTTTTGAAATGGCAGGTTGCGTCACTCCCAATGATCCTGCCAATTCTTGTTGCGTTTGACACGAGTCTTGATCAAGTAATGCCTCAAATTCTGCATCTTCGAAAACCTTCTCTCTTCCACCGCCATGCTGGTCTTCGACGTTAAAATCACCGTTCTCGAAGCGTTGAAACCACTCTCGGCACGTTCTTTCACTAATAGCGGCCTCACCATAGGTATTTGAGAGCATTCGATGAGCCTCAGCCGCAGATTTCTTCATATTAAAGCATAAAATTAAAACTTCCCGCAAATGACGAGAATTTGGCTCGTAAGCTGACATGTTTAATCGGGAATAACTTTATGATGCAGACTCAAATCGACTAATATTTCGATGGCGTTATGTTTACAAATACTTAAGCTTATTGTATGATATCTATGATCTATTTATTCCAACTACCACTCACCGCTACTGCCATCTATTAGAAAACGTCGGAAACAAAGTTATACACCTAATAATTTTTCATAAAACATTACATTACATTATATTTTACTTTTAACACAACCCATATGATATAAAAGTTAAAACGTATAGCAAACAACAACAAACCATCAAGCCGTTTTTTTCAAAAGGGTAGGCAGATAGAATTGACTGCTACACTACTCTAACCTGACATACCTCTCTAGGTTCCTCCATATTCGTACGGCGAGTCATACAACATGGCCGGCCTTTAAAAATTGATTGATTTTGTCATGCCGTGATTTCCTCGGTCTTTCTCGACTCCATTACTCAATTCACATCATTGATTGACACTTTCTTAACCATTCTTTTTTCATCCATGCGTTCCATGTGACCAAACCAATGCAGTGCAAATTTCATAGTTTTGTTCGTAATAATTTATTCCGCTCTACATTCCTTCCTAATATCAGCATTTGAAACTCTGTTGTACATCGTTTTACTACAAATAAGTCTAAGTAATCTGTTCTCTACCGCATTTATTTTGCTCTCATTATTTTTCTGCCAGTTCTATGCTTTATTTCCATACATAAGGGTTGTATTATGTAGAAATCCTTGTAAAAAATATATTTTCGGATGTCCTTGAAAATGTTCTATTGATTCTAAAATTTGTATTGTTTTTGTGGGTACCCATGTACTTCATAAATGCAAGCAACTTGGTCACACAAATATTTCGGTAGAATACCATCCCTCAACTTATAAGCAAAAATAAGCTTATTTAAAGTTTACTGCTAAATAAAATAAATTTTTCTGCTTTTTCTACCTTGTAACGACTGTTTTCCAGAGTGTTTCTCCTCTTGTGAGGTAGATTCTCAGCTTGTCTTTCATCTTTTAGGAGGTCTTCCACGAGGATGTGTCCCATGAGGCTGATTATGCAATATGCAGGGAGTCTGGTGGTGTCCATTCTTTGAACATGACCGTACCAGTTCTTTTTTCGCTGTCTGCTCCATCTTATAATATCCTCAATTTCTCTTATTCTGGTGTTCCTCACGCGATCTCTCAGTGTCTTGCCTGCTATCTTCCTCAGTGTCTTCATTTCGGAAGTCCTCAAAACATGTTTGGTCCTTACTGTGTTTGCCCTTGCTTCGACGCCATATGTTATTATTGGTCTATTATGTTATTGAATTAATAGGGTATGTTATTGTACAATTTTCCATTTTGGAAATTTGGTGTATATCCTATTTTACGATTTCACTTATAACGTAGTTGTTTGCGGGGGCCTTCGGCAGGCTCTTCACGTAGAATTTGCATTACGTAAAACGATAAATTCTTTAAAATCTGCCCTTCGTAAAATTTGTGTATGTTTAATGGAATTTAGATATTTAAATTGGAAATTATATAATTACTCATTTCGACATGCGAGTTATTAATGAATATTAATTAAATAGTCCATTGTTTTAGCCAAAACGTTACGAAACTTAATATAATTAACTGTTAAAATTGAAAACACTGCTATGCTATCACAACTTTTATTCTTTCGATGCCAACGAGCCTGGCGAAACCGGTCGCGGTTGAAATAAAAACAAATGTGAAATTAGTTTAAAAATGTCGTTTTATTTCATTATTATTTATTGTATATTAATTGTATGAAATGTAATTTTTATATTACTAAATACAAGTATATGTATTAAAACGATGTTTGACATAATTTCACCTGCTAATATCGGGAAGGAATGTAGAGCGAAAAATACTCTATGAACAAAATTATGAATGGATCACTGTGTTGGTTTGGACATATGATGAAAAAGAAATGATTAAGAAATTATGGACAAGGATGAACAAAGAATGATTAACATAGTATATGATAACGATGTCAGTGAACTGCGAAGTCTAGTAAGACTAAGGAAAACATGGCATCACCAAATGAATTAATTTTAAAAATTGTTGCATGTATGATTCGCCGTATGAATGTGGAGGAAGCTAGAGTGTCACGATATATTCTCTGCGCCAATCCTTTCGGAGAAACGGCATGATGGTTTGGTTGTTCGTTAAGTGCATTTTTTTTTTATTGTTATGTTGTTCGAAATAGTTCATTTTCGATAAAAAATCTAACAACTTTAAAAAACTTTAACTAACCATCACACATTCTTCTCTTCTTTAACAGCCGTTGTCGTCCACTGCTGGACATAAGCCTCCCCCATACTTCTCCATGTATGACATGTCATACGGGGGGTGGTTGGCATTACAACGCCACGCTTGCCAGACGGGTTGGCGAGGTGTCCTTCCACGTTAGCCTATGCATCAATATTATTCACCGTCGAACTCTAACATTGCGCATAGTTTCCAGAGGAGACCAAAAGGAGAGTAAGGGGGATTCTATTGACTCTTCGAGCGGTGCACGGCCATCACCGTGGTGATGGCCATGCTATGCTGGAGGATTGATCTGATCCCAAGCACCTATCCGCACCTTCCTGGTATTGATAGGCAGAAATGATGAACAGCCACACTTTTCTTTCCTGGCATACTTCTTTTACTTCTATTCTATTATAAATCTGACATGTAACTTGTTGACATGTAACTCGCAAACAAAAGCCTATCCAAAAAAGCTAAGATGGCAGTGCACAATGGTGTTCTTGTGCCGACCCTTATGTATGGAAGTGAAGCATGGAACTGGCAAAAGAAGGATGAAAGTAGAATAAATGCAGTAGAAATGAGATCTCTAAGACGAATGTGTGGCAAATCTGTTTATGATAGAGTGACAAATGCAAGTATAAGAAGTGAATGTGGTGCGAATGAAAGTGTTATGAACAAAATAAGGAAAGGGTCATTAAGATGGTTTGGACACATGGAAAGAATGAGTGAAGACAGAATGGTAAAAAAGGTATATGTAAATCGGGTGGTGGTCTAGGGGATAGAACGCTTGGCTCCTGATCCAGGGGACATGGGTTCGAGCCTGGACACGACCAGATTCCTTCTTCATAATAATGAGCTATTTTCTGCTCACATTGAAGATTGTAAAATAAAATTCTAATATCATTGATGTAAATCCTTGATATTAGTCTTTTTTTTTAAAAAAAAAAAAAAAAAACGGCGTGAACGGAGCTAGAAATAGAGGAAGGCCGAGGAAAACGTGGCACGATCAAATCAATCAAATATTGAATGTCGGTCACGTGAGGAGTCGGAAAATCGACGTGCGTGCATGACAAGATGTATGAATGTAGAGGAAGCGAGAGGCGTATGTCAGGACAGAACAGTGTGGCGTTCCATTCTTTCTGCCTACCCCTCCGGGGAGACGGCGTGATGGTAAGTTAGTTAGTTAGTTAGACATGTAACTTTATTGTTATCTATACGCCTATGTAATATTTATTTATTAATATATCTAGACAAGAAAATGCTAGAAAGAAGCCCTTTCAAGGCTCTTGATTTACCAAGAGTTATAAATAAGATACTTTATTAGAACATATAGACAAAAACAAACCTTGATTCAGACCACAATAAAGTTTTAATAATGGCAAATGAAATTATTGGGAAACTAACCTTGGTGGACTCACATTAATGTGTGTTGATCACGATAATGAATTTTTAATATCACTGTTTTTATGTTATCACAAACAAAACAACAGTAACAAATTTATCATCGATACTAAAAACACTGATATAACCAGTAATAAAAAAAAAGAAAGAGGAGTTTATACATAATTTTTTTTTCGAACTTATCGTAAAAAATGATAGAAGTAGAATAAATGCAGTAGAAATGACATCTCTAAGACAGTTGCGTGGAAAAAAATTGTATTGTACCGTATCTGATGAAAATAAAATAAGTGAATGCGGTGTGAATGAAAGTGTTATGAACAAATAATGAAATGATAATTAAGATGGTTTGGACACATGGAAAGAATGAATGAAGAAAGAATTGCAAATAGTGTTCTTTGATGTGCAATAAATTTAACTATATAGAGGAAGACCGAGGAAAACGAGGCACGATCAAATGAACCAAATATTGATTGTCATCCACGAGAGGATTCGGAGTAATTGACGTGCGTCCATGACACGATGTATGAATGTTGAGGAATCGAGAAAAGTATGTCAGGAAAGAAAACTGTGGTATTCCATTATTTCTGCCTACCCCTTTCAGGGAGACGGCATGATGGTTAGTTACTAAGTTAACTATAAATATAGTTGATAAAGGGCCTAATGTTGTGTATTTCTCCTTCTCGAGCTTCCTCTATATTCATACATCGTAATATATACGCTCGTAGATTTTCGCAACTTTTTATTTATTATTATAATTAATTTGGTTATGCCATGTTTTCCTCGGCCGTCCTCGACTTTTTTTGCAATCCAAACTGCTTGAAATTTTTTTAATCCATTCCTCCCTAATACGTTCTTTCATATGTCCAAATATCTTAGTGAGCCTTTTTTAATTTTATTTAGGACGCATTCATTCGCCTTACTTTCATTCTTATTTCTTCACTACGTATTATCATACAATGTTTTATCGGCATTTATTCTACTTTCACGCTTCTTCTGCTGACTCCTAGTTTCACTTCCATACTTAATGGTATTGTATTATCAAATGTTAAAAAAATATATTACAAATTTTTAGAATATATGTATGCTTTCAATTCAACACTCGTTAAATTATGTGGATTATTGGAGAGGAATCCACCAGATTGAAATAAATCAATCAGAATTAAATAAGCTTTCATGCGCTTATTTCTGAAAATTTAACTATTTAATTAATCCATCCGAGCTCGAATTTTCTGTAAATGGAATGAACGATAATTAGATAACAATGTTATATTTTCAAGCATGGAACTGGATAAAAAAATTATGAAATCAAAATAAATGCAGCTGAAATGAAATTACTTAGACAAATGTGTGTTAATTGGTATGTGATAGTGTCAAATTTACATTTAACATGTAAATGCAGTGCGTAGAATGTTACTAACTAACTAACTAACTAACCATCACGCCGTCTCCCCAAAGGGGTAGGCAGAAAGAATGGACTGCCACACTTTTCTATCTTGAAATATCTCCTTCGCTTCCTCAACAATCATACATCGTGTCGTGCACGCGCGTCGATTTCTCTGACTCCTCACATGGCCGACATTCAATATTTGATTTATTTGATCGTGCCACGTTTTCCTCGGTCTTCCTCTATTTCTGGTTACATTTACATCGTTAACATATAATTTTTTTACCATTCTTTCTTCATTATTTTTTTCCATATGTCCAAACCATCTTAATGATCCTTTCATTATTTTGTTCATAACACCATCATTCGCACCACATTCACTTCGCATAATTTCTTTAGACACTCTATCATACACATAGTATCCACACATTCGTCTAAGAGATCTCATTTCTACTGCATTTATTCTAATTTCATCCTTCTTTTCCCAGTTCTATGCTTCGCTACCATACATAAGGGTCTTTACAAAATATCATTGTGCACTGGCATTCTACCTTTTTTGGATAGGTTTTTGTTTGCGATGACATCATTAGATTCAAATATTTATCTTACAGTTTTAAATCATTATTCAAATGATTATAAATAAGCATAATCGATCATTCAAATGTAATAGAAGATTGTGTATTATATAATATATTATAGAGGTTCATTGTTTTATTTTTATTTAGATTTGCAACGCGTGTAGATTTAAATTTGTTCCAATGTCTGTAAGAAATATTGTGTACATATTTATGTTAATTCGGTATTCTTTTCCAATGAATACAAGTGTATAAATCCACTTTAAAATCACAAGACAGATACTGAATTTTTATGAGGTGGTATCAAATGGACATTTATAGAAACTAGAAAAATAACTGTAGACTTTAATATTGTCTTTGGTTTCCATATTGTTTGTATAGGATTGGACTATATAGCCACACCAGGTGGCACAAAAGACAGACTTAAATATTTTTGTGTTCCTTATGGTCGTACTTACGGGCAATTGGCATTATAATCGTCACAAAACTTTAAGCCAATTTAAATTATTTTGGTACTTGAAAAACATTAAACTTATCGTTTTTACCAGCAGGTATACGATCGATATCAATATAGGATTGATTGTATCTTAATAGAGACGAATATGTAAATTGTTTTTTGGAAACAAAATATGGTGGTCGGGGCGTTTATAGGACATGATCTGTCATTGGTTGGGTTAAGCGATCGCTTTATGTTAACAACATTCTCCATTCGGCCCTTCATACGACCACCACGTCTGACAATTTTTTGGAAGATGTATATATGATACAATGTTAGGAAACACTTCACATTTTTTAGTTTAATCTACTATAGCGCCATCTATTGAGATTAGGTGGAAGCATTAAGCAAAAAACTTTATTAATGCAATGTTAAAGGTATCATACATTGCTAGACAATGCCAGGAGAATACTTCTCCAATATATCAATATACCAAAATTGGTAACAGAAAAACTATATTTTCTTTATTTTTAATATAAAATCGATGTTAAGTAAACATTAATATATTCTATATAATTTAGATGGTTCGCCATTCTAGGTAAATAACAAATACTACGCAAAATATTCAGCTCATTATGATAGAATTCAATAAATAGTTTGCATTGCAAAAATAAATTTTAATAAAACTTTAATTAAACGCCATTTTACTCAATATGCACAAATTTAACTTATGTATTACATCACGTCTTGCTTAGAAACATATTGATTTTTTTTACAAAATATCTTGAAGTTTTTGTTGGTATAAAGTAAAATTCACGTTTTCTTATTCTGTTCCATTTTATATCTGTATTAATAAAAATAATACATAATAAATAAAATTTATAATAAAATTAACATTTTTTCACTTAGTATTAACAACTTTATTTGAGTTAGTATCGCCAACCGGTTTCATTCTGAAGCGAGATTCCTAAAGGCTACATACAAAATACATTTAAATACTGTTATTGACGCTATACACAAACAGTTTGTGTATAACCCTGAGGAAGCACGCTACAGAGTGAAACCGGTTGGCCCTACTAACTCAAATAAAGTGGTTTATACTAAGTGAAAAGCGTTTAATTTTATTTTTGAATACGAGTATGTCAAACCACCAAATAATTGCTTCGTATCAATTTTTAATATAAATTTCGATAGGAAATATCTTCTTCTTCTTCTTCATCTTCAGCCTGCATTGACCGTCCACTCCTGGACGTAGGCCTCCTCTCGCATTTTCCATTCTCTTCTATTCTGAGCGATCCGCATCCAGGCACTTCCCGCACTTCTCTGGACATCGTCGCGCCAACGCAACTGTGGGCGCCCAACTGCACGCTTTGCCGTCCTTGGCCACCAGCACAGCAGTCGCCTTGTCCACTTTTCATCTGGATCGCGTGCGACATGTCCCGGCCATCGCCACTTGAGGGTTGCGGCCATCTTGATAACATCGGAAACCTTTGTCCTGACTCTTATGTCCTCATTTCTGAGTCTGTCTCGTAAACTGATACTTAACATGGCTCTCTCCATTGCTCTCCGAATGATAGGAAATGTGGTAACTTTGATTTATTTATTTAAAATAACAATTTCATTAATATTTGATATCTCCTCGCAAGTCGGAGAATTACTGGGGGAGAAAATAGTCAGTTTAATTGCACTGAATAATAAATCTATTCGTCTTCTTCGTCTTCTTTACTTTAAAGCAGCCGGGAGTTCACATTGAGTAATGGTTTAATCGCAACCGCGCAGGATTTACAAGCAGGATTAATGGCGCAATATAGGAGCCCGTGTCCTTTAATATTTCAATTGAAAATTATGCTTAAATTATGTATGATAGTAAATTAATTTAATTTTAATTTCGAATGATTAATGATAGACCAAAACTTTCGTATTAGGAACACGCCAAGAAAACGGAAATATAAGATGGTGGCTTAATTCAAAGATTTGTAATAAAAATGGAACCAATAAATTAAAACTTTGAATTTTTTTCTCTGTTTATTTCTCCAACTACGTAGTTTTTTTGATTAGTGTATTATATATTAACTGTTTAAAAATAAAATGCTTTGTTGTAAATATCACAATTGATTATATTTTCCCGCGACGGCTGTTTCGCTAACCGATGTTAGCATCGCCAGGTCTTAATATCAACTGAGTGAATATTTATTAAAAAAATACTAATGTTCTTATCGTCGATCGGTTTTGGCAGCTCGCTGCCATCTTTAAAATATTACATAATTAACCCTATATTATCTCTTAGAAATGGCCATGTCTTTGTTTTTCCATATTGTGGATCTTAGAGCACCAGAGATTGCAGCTGCCTTGTTTACTTGGGCTTGTATTTCTTCCCGCAGATCAGCTCCTCCCACCAGGTCTATGCCTAGATACTTGAAGGTCCTGACCTGTTCTATGGGTTGATTTTATATAACCATGTTACATGTTTTGGAAAAGGTCATACATTGTATAAACTTAAGTGTTAGTTTTGTACTCAAGTTAATATATTAAGTTTAATCCCACTTGGTTTTACAACTTTCACCGGTTTCGGCAGCTCACTGCCATATTCTGGTTTAGGTTAAATAAAACCAAAAGTTACAAAGAAATTTTTATATGCAATATAAATTTTGGAATATTGAGTACGTCTTTAGTATAAAAGTAGACCCTATTTCGTTACGAATCATACGATTTGTGTGATTTTTTTATTATTTGTGTTTAATTAAATATCTCAAAATAACGCTTTGTTCACAAACATGAATATGAATTTTCCATGACAGTTGCCTGATAAACGTTTTTCCACAAATAGATGGAATAAAACACGTAATCCATTTTTAAAATAAATAACCAACTTTTTATAAACACTTCACTTTTAACCTTGTTACAGACAACTTAACCTCTTTGACGTTTGTATTGTTTGTCTTTCAGTTACGAATGAATCTCGGCTATTGTAAAAAAATCTAATTAAGCGATTGTATTCTTTATTCAAACTGAAAACAATGTTACTCAGTACGGAAAAATACACAATGGCTCTGTATACGCGGTCGGATTAATATGTCACACTGCGCGATAAAAGTGTGGATTTTTTCTTTGTTAATTTATATGCATAACTTACCATACACGATGATATTAAAATTAATATCATTTTCGATTTTAAAGGGTTGATACTGTTACGAATTTCAATAAGCTTTTCAAAAAACAAAATTTTCCTTAAAAATTTCATTATAAATTTTTTATTAAAAACGTTAAAAAAAATTCGTTATAAGAATAAACAACTTATAATTATGATTAAATAAAACTGTTTTTGAAGAACTACTAACAATTTTGTTTTTATTTTGAAATACAGGTTTCATCAGGCTTGTTGGCATCGACAGACTGGTCTGGTATTTAAAATACTGTTTTTGATTTGAAATATAATTTTAATCAGGCAGTTAAAAAATAATGAAACATTGAATTTATTATTTGATTTATATATAAATGACATAATATATTTCCTTTTAGTATCGATTTATTAATATTCAACACAACTGTAAAATAAAAATGTATATATTATGGTCAAATATAAACGTGTGAGAATTTTCAATCATTTTCCGGTAAATTATTTTTTTAATACAAATGAAACCATTCCAGTGGGTTCCAAAAATATATAAAGTGGTAGCAAAACTAATTAAATGATTTTATCATATATAAATGTTCTAATTATATAAGTTTTTTCGTTTATATAAAGAATATTGATAGGTGTAAAAATACATTTTTCATTTGTTCCAATGACAATTTAAATTATTTCTTTAATATTATTTTAGAATTCTGGCTGGTGTTGGATTGTTTTAAGTGCCTTATTAAAGTTAATTAAAAAAAAGAGGATACGTGGAATAAAAATTAAATAAACACAATAGTCTGACAACGTGTGCACCACCTAAAAGAAGATTATTTGTTAAATTATTTTTATTTTGTTATATTATTTTGTATCCTTGTATTTTATATTATTTGTTTTAGATTGTTTTTGTGGATGTTGGACGATCGAAGTATGCGCGGGAGATGCCTATTGGTGGCGATGAGGTTCTCAACCCATCACACGGCGTCTCTCGCGGGTGCGAAAAGAGAAGAATGGAGTACCGCATCGGTTAAAGTGTGGTAGTCCAATCTTTCTGCCTACTCTTTCGGAGAGACGGCGTGATGGTTAGTGAGTTAGTTAGTTAATGGTTCTAGAAAAAATAAATATAAACAACAATTTTCACTCGAGGTAAATTTTCTCTTGATGAGATATAAAGTAATGGTCCAATATGAGGTTTTATATTTTAAATGCGGAAATTTCTTATTCCTTCACAATAATCATTCTTCAATTTATCTTTGAAGTCGTAATTTGTTTTTTTACCGTATTTCAGCAATCAACTATGCATTTGTGTAGACAATATCCAAGCCCTCGCTTGACTTATTGAAGTTCATAATCAAAATGAGATTGGACTCCAACAAGAGAAATAACATTGCAACGATATTGGAACAGGAATATTGCAGTGGATAATTCAGTTGGAAAAGCTTTCGTTCGGTTATTTAATATTTACAAAACGTATTTTAATTCTGTATAAAATCACGTTTATTTTTATTTTTCATGATTATAATACATATTTGATATAAAAAATATTATATTCTGCACTTGTCACACTATATCGTGACAACTACATAATCAAATCAAATCAAATCAGTTTATTAACTCAAAAGACTTTGCAAACAGTAAATTGTTGGAATCTATTGAGTACAGGTAAAATTTTATAAAAATACAACATAATACCAGAAACGCATTAGAAATGGTTCGACATTTGGAAGACAAGATACTTTCTAAAGTCAAAAGTATTTGTCTCCTGAACGTACCTTCACTAATATGAAAGACGTCAATTTCTGAGGAGACCGCGTTCAGCAGAATAATTGCTCTTCCAACCGGTGTCACCTGAGGCAGATTGGTTCTGGCGGCCGGTAGTTAAAACAATCTGTGCTGTCGCTATCGGAGAAATCTATCAGGGACAAAAAGACCATCACCCTCTAGCACGGCCGAATTCTCGAAATATCCCTGATTAATTCAAATAAATGGGTAATGAGATGCCCATCTCTTCGAAGCTGTAAAGAATTGTTGGTTCCAAGTATTCCCAAAAGAAATGCCGTGGGATAAAACCACGGATTACTACCATATTAATGCAATTGTAATAGAATTGTTAGTAATATAGCGGTTTGTTAGTATTTGTTAGTTACATAATGTTATACTAACATTGGTAGTGACTTATGGTTACATGATGATATAATTAAGTTTGTGTACTAGGAAATTCGTATTATTAAATTTAGATACTAGGAAATATATTCTGTAGTACTTTTCGCTCCTTGTGGGGAGCCACCCGTACAATTGGGTGCGAAGGAATGATCTTCGATAATAAAACCAAGGGTTGGTTAAGGTGTTTTATTGTGGGTTCATTCTAACATACAGCTGAGTGAATTCGTAACATAAACAAAATACAATTATTATATATCGGGAAGCATTAACATTAGTCGTGTCGTATTTCTGACACAGAGAACTGACTTATCCGTCAGCGACAATATTTTAATATTACGGAACATCGGCTTACTAGATAGAGGCCGGCAAAAGGATCACTTTAACATAGGACGAAGGCGGGTGGTCTGGTTCTCGTACTTGTCCCCGTCGGCGAAGAGCCGCAGGTACTCTCAGGAGCGGGGTAGCGTGATGCGCGGTAGGTATTCCGAGAGGGAATATTACATCGCATCGTTATCGCCGGAGTGGGGCGATAAGGGCTATTCGCTAGGCTCTCGCAATGGTCGTAGCTCGGGCCAGGAGGGAAACTTCGTGTCTGAACACCAGGGGTTCCTCCCTACTTCGTCTCAGGCTCGTCCTCCCAGATCGTCCCTTCGAGACTTTTAATTCACCAAGAAGAAAAGAGGTCCCTCATCAGGTTGATCTTTGCGGTTCCTCCCTTCGAGACTTTAAATTCACCAAGAAAATAAGAGGTCCCTCATCAGGATGATCCTTCCTTTGGTTCTTCCCTTCGAGACTTTAAATTCACCAAGAAAATAAGAGGTCCCTCATCAGGTTGATCCTTCCTTTGGTTCTTCCCTTCGAGACTTTAAATTCACCAAGAAAATAAGAGGTCCCTCATCAGGTTGATCCTTCCTTTGGTTCTTCCCTTCGATACTTTAAATTCACCAAGAAAATAAGAGGTCCCTCATCAGGTTGATCCTCCCGGGTCTGCCCTTCGAGACTTTAAATTCACCAAGAAAATAAGAGGTCCCTCATCAGGCTGGTTTTACGGTTCTTCCCTTCGAAACTTTAAATTCACCAAGAAGATAAGAGGTTCCTCATCAGGTTGATCCGCCCGGCGTCGGGGTCGAACCCCAACTCTGGTTTCTGGCCGACTTAGTATGGCTTATAAAGGGCTTCTGGAGCTCTGGATCGTCGTCCCCTCCACTCTGCTGATGACGATGGCAGCGCCGCCCTGGGGGTCATCCTTGAAGCTAATTTGATGATAGCAGCGCCGCTCTGGTGATAAGTTTGGGGACTAATATTTATGGTATCAGCGCCAAATCGAGTCGAATATGAACTAATCTTAATGGTATCAGCGCCAAATCGGGTTATAGGTGAACTACTATGCGGGTGCGCAGCGCCTCCTCGGTGTTCGCGGGAGACATCCTTCAGATATTAGCGCCTCTACTGGATAAATCGGGAACTATTCATTAGGGGATGATATCCGTAACGGCTGGTTCGCTCGAGGGAGAGTTTTAACGGCTCGGGTAAGCGCTCGGATGTCTCCGGAATCTTGGTTCGGCAATGCTCGGGATCTAGGCCCGTGGGACTGCGTGCGCGGCGGCCGTGTCCGGTTGGCGCCGTATCCAGATGTATGTCTTAATATTTGGAGTTTGCCGGGTGCGCAGATAAATATAAAATTTTTGAAAATTCCGTCCGGTTACAATTCTAATTTAGGTAGAAAAAAATATTTTCCAGATTTATGGTTGACCCCTTTGTATATTTGCTTGGAGCACGTTCAAATTTCTTTATTTCATTAATTGATTTGAGTATTTTAGGAAGACGATTGAAAATAAAGGGTGCGTGGAATGGAAATTGTTTTTGGGCTGAGCTGAGACAGCAAGGAATTTTAAAATTAAGATGAGAGGAAAATCTTGTGGAACGGTTCGGTTGTGATCTCAAATCCGAAAATTTAAATATGAAGAAAATATCTGATATTTTTCACTTGCATCGCCCCAGCTAGAGTTTCGAAAATGTTACTCCGCTTTAAGCGAAATCGATTGACATAATTGATAAAAATAAATAAAAAACAAAATTCAAGCACCACACAAATGTGTTAAAGTTTTAACACATTTGTGTGGTGCTTTATATATAATTATAGAAATATTTTTCTGTTGATTTTGGTACGTTTTGTTTCTCAAGGTTTTTTTGCCATTTTTTTTTTCTTCTTCTTCAAGTGCCCTGTCGGGTTCCCCCAACGTTCTTTTTTTCCACCTATTTTTCTTCAACAGACCTGTCAAGTCCCCCCAACGTGTCCTGCGCCGCTCGAAACAGCTCCCCCACACTTCGAATGCTGGTCCACTCCCCCTTACGTTTCGCAGCCAGGACATTTGTCTCCTACCGGGCCCTCGGCGTCCCTCAATTTTCCCCTCCAATATCAGTCGGAGAAGGTGGTACTTTTCCCCACGCAGTATATGATCCAGATGTGAAATCTTCCGAACCTTGATAGTTGATAACAGTTTCCTGTCAACCCTAGCTCGCCTCAGGACGGTATTGGTAACCATGTCTCTTCAGAAAATTCTGAGCATTCGGCAATGGAGCCATATTTCAAATGCTTCCAGTCTGTTTATTGAGTTGACTTGCCATTTTTAAGAAGAAGAAAAGGTCTTCAAGTGTGCATAATATGTAGCTTGACGTATTATAATTGTTGAATAAAAGTGTCATTATTTCCTATTTATGTTTAAACCAATTTTTTTTATTACAAAATTCACAATCATTACAGACATACATTTCCAGATGGTTGCAATCACATACAAAGAATTAGTGAAAATAAACGTTTTAAAAATGTTGTATTACATCAAAGTACTTTTTTAAAAGTTTAGGCGAATGTTTGTACATATCTGTATGCATAATAAATGTATTGCTATTGGATATCGGACTATTGAAATTCATCTCTCGTGGATTATATTTCTAGGTACATAAAATGGGTCATCAGATAACTTTTATATACCTGAAAAAATGACCATAAATTTTTATTATTATTAAAACACACTAATCATAAAATGCCCCATCAAATATACTCATAAAACAAATTTTATTTTTTGTATTGTGCGAATCTAGATAGTAAAAAAGATGTTGACAGTCCGTTTATTAAGTATGAGTGTTTTCCAAAGTATAGAAGTTATGTCTTCATAATATATTATTTTTTGTTATTTATAGAGTATTTGGTAATAAAGTTGTGTTTATTTTTGATAAGCAATTTTCATTATCATTATTAGACATTAGTCGCTCAGTACTGGTCAGTTGCCTCCTTTTCCGACTTCTACAACTGAAGGCTGTACATAATAAGGGTACCAAATGGTTTAAACATAAACAAAGAAAATAAGCATCTGCTTTTTGTTCATCATGTACCACGGGTGACATCTTTAGGGTAACGTTTGAACTATGATATACTCGTATTATTCAATCAGCATTTGCACAGTTTATGATTAAGACCAATGGGCTTCAAAAACTCATTTTTAACTGTTTGTACACTTAGCACCTTTGTAATATCCAACCTTTTTGTTTTTGTTTTTAAAAAGACTAACACCAAGAATTTAAATCAATGATATTAGAACTTATTTTTACAATCTTCAATGTGAGCAGAAAATAGCTCATTATTATGAAGAAGGAATCTGGTCGGGTCCAGGCTTGAACCCAAGTCCCCTGGATCAGGAGCCAAGCGTTCTATCCCCTAGACCACCAAATATCAATCCCACCTTTAACTATCAATCCCTCAAAACTCTATACCATTGACCTCTTGTTAATATATTGTATGTCATCAGACCATTTTGGTTATGGTCTGTTTGAGTTTTTGTGGCTGGTTCTCGGTCGCCACTCCTGGATGTATCTAGTTCATCGGTCATTCGTTGTCCTCACTATATGGTCGGCCCAATGTGACTTCAACACAGCTATTTTTAACGCTACATCAGCCACTTTTTGTTCTTTCTCTGGTCCATTCATTTCGTTTCCCGCCTCGCAGAATAATGTTCAATATCCTCCACTTCATTGCTCGCTGGCTCAGTCGGAGTTTCATGACTGTTGTTTTTCTGATTAACAATGTCCATTAAAATGTTATGTGACTCTGTCACTGTTCTTCCGGTCAGTGGTGGGTATAAAGTTAATGATAAATGTACTTTCTTCTTCGTACATTTTTAACTTGATGATTTTACATTATGTATTGACATTAAATGACTTTGAAAACGTAGTTTTCAAATCTGCTCCCACCCCTTCTTCAATGATTAACTGGACCACAATGATTTAGCTCCCGCAAAAAACAATTATGCTTTACAATTGCATAATCTGAGATTCAAGATACTTTTGCATGAAGCGCTTAATTTGTGGTGTGACATTATTAAAAATAATTTATAATACTGTTATACCGATTAAAAAAACAAAATGCAGTTTGATTTTGAAACCCAGACAAGGCTCCAGCGGGAACGAAACTGTTTGATTCGATAAAACAAAATAAAGTGGTGTAAAAACTTTATTCTTGTTTTCTTCTTCTGATTGTAGATCTTGCGATCTGTTAATGCAGGATATTAACTTTATTCTTGTGATGACGACGATCAGCCTTCTCTCCATCTCTTTGGTGGTCGTCCTGGTGGTCGACGGCCCTCTGGAGTCTCGTGCATCACGAGATTAGAAATTCGTGCTGGATCCATTATCTCGATGTGATCCCTCCGGGATAGTCTTCTCTGCCTACTTTATCTCACCGTGTCTTCAATTTTGCAGAATTTGCGAATTTCTTCATTGAGTATCCTATCTCTAAGGGTTCTCTCCACAATAGGTCGCAATGTTCTCATTTCTACTACTCTTTAGAGATATTTAGTTCTGACAGAGTCTGCTCTTGCTTCGATTCCGTATGTCATTATGGGCCTGATGCACGTTTAATGAATTCAAACTTTTCTTTTTACTAGTATATGCTTATTGCCCAAGTCAGTGTCCTTTAGACATCCGGAGATAACTGCAGCTTTATTAGTCTGTGTTTTTTTTAACTTTATTATATGGATCGCTATAACTAGATATCTCCACACCAAGATATCTGAACTGTAAAAACAAACTATAAAAGTAATGAAAAAAGTCAAGAGATAACAACTGTATAAAATAAATTTCAAGATAATGAATAAATATTGAAGAAACATTTAAAATACTTGCCTTATTTTACATCATTTTTTTTTTAAATAATAACATATTAATAATATTCGTACCTAAAGCACTTTATTTGTTAACGCCAACCGGCTTACATTTCCTATTTCCAGAGCATTTTATTTTGCTTTATCAAACCAACCGGTTTTGCTCCCGCCCGAACTTCGTCAGGATTGCATATAAGTTTCGGCGAAATCTGTTTGTTTTTGTAACCCTTATGAAGGAAAATAATGTGGTGTTAAGACAAATTATACAAATGTAATAAATTATGTTTAACAATGTCACTTCTTCTTCTTCTTCTTCCTCAGCCTATTCCCGTCCACTCCTGGACAAATGCCTCCTTCATACACTTCCATGTCACTCTGTCCTGTGCAGACTGCATCCAGGTTATTCCGATGTGTCTGTTCAGATCATCCTTCCACCGTAGTTGTGGTCTTTCTGCACTTCTCTTTGCCATTCACGGTCTCCAAGTCAGCAATCTTGTTGTCCACTTTTTATCTGAGCTTCTGGCTATGTGACTACGTGTTTTTATGATATAATGCCACACCATAAATAAAATGATTTATAAAAGAGTGTGAAGAGTTTATATTCATATAGAATGTTAAAAAGTCTCTTGATTTTTTCCAGTTGTCTATTTTTATCGTAAATAATACAAATGAAATCGATCATAAGAATATTTATAGTAAACTTGTAAAGGAAATTTGAAAAACATTTTCTTATTTTATTATAATGTAGATATTTTGTATTTGCTGTCACTGTCAGACGTCTATTAATCGATCAAACTTCACGTTGTTGATATCCTGTTTTCAGGGAACTGAACGAGCTGCGGAAGCCGACCTCCGACAACCCGGAAATCCTGCGCTTCTTCCGGTATATGAAAGCTGCCAAGGACGGACAGGAGAGAGGGCGTTGCGCGCGCAGCTACCCCAATTGTCCAGCGCTGACCCAGGAAACCGGAAGCGCGGCCATGATCACCACCTACAACGACATCAACAAGCTGGTTGCCGCGAGAAAACTATAAAATCGACCTAAATACTAGAACTGTTAATTGTTTTTGCATTTTGTACATAGAAATGATGGTAACTATGCTTTTAAAGAGCAAAACAATGATTTCCCCCTTTCACAAGAATTAAACAAATATCTTTACAGTTTTATACGATTATTCATTAAAGTACCGTTTTTTTAATTAGAACTTATTATACAATCTTCAATATGAACACAAAATAGCTCACTGTTATGGATAACGAATCTGGTCGTCTATTAAACCCATGTCTCCTTGATCTGAAGCTAAGGGTTATATTCCCTAAACCACGACAGCATCATAAATTATCTTTGAACATTTGGAATTCAAACAATCTTGATTGTTTAATAAAAAAAAAAGTTTATATTTAAGACTTGGTCAGTGCAATAGAATTCTAATTTGAAAACTTATGTAATACAATAAGCTATAACTTCAGACAGTCCTTCTTCAGTAAAGATACATATTTATAAAAATATTATAACTTCGGTCAATCATTTCTTAGTGCGCCCTCGGAGTAATTGATTTTACAAAACGGCGCACTTAAAATACAAGTCATCAGAATAATAATAATAATAATAATTACTTCTAACTATAAGCTTATTATAGCTTCTAACTATAAGCTTATTATAGCTATTAATCTTATAAAATTCTTTGGCATATAGAATGGAATAATACTCCTAGCGGCTTCTAACAATATGTTGGTCAACAGCCTTCACATTGTGTTAATAAGGTAGTTTGCTAAATGCCGAAAATCATTCTCCATAGATGGCGTTAGTGGGTCGGTTGTATAGGTTAATTCTTGAAAAAATTCACTAGTGCAACCAAATCTACATAGATGGCTGACTGAAACTGCCACGTGAAGATAAATATGGATTTTGAAGTATATATACATCTTCCAAAAATTTGTCATGCATGATCACAAATAACAAAGGTGGAATGGGGAATGTTGTAATTACATAAAGCGTGCGCTTAACCCAACCAATGACAGGTCATAAGTCCTGTAAACACCTTGATCATCCATGTTCAGTTTCCAGTTTACGTCTTCGTCTCTATTGAGATACAAAAAATATATATATATATATATATATATATATATATATATATATATATATATATATATATATATATATATATATATATATATATATATATATATATATATATATATATATATATATATATATATATATATATATATATATATATATATATATATATATATATATATATATATATATATATATATATATATATATATATATATATATATATATATATATATATATATATATATATATATATATATATATATATATATATATATATATATATATATATATATATATATATATATATATATATATATATATATAAGCTTATACATTGCTTACATCATCGTCTTCTTCTTCAGCTTTAAAAGCCTTTGTGTGTCTTATATTCCTATAAAAAACGTCTTCACCCTGTCTTTGGCAGTCTGCCACGACACCATCCAATCATTGTATACTCGGCCAGCCGATACATTTTCGCCCTACTGGGTTGTTAAACCACACTCATTTAGGGGATCCAGATCCCCTATGCGGTGCAAATGACCTTGCCAGCGTAATGTGTAATATGTCTTAATTTAAATAAACTTATTAAACGCTTACGCATTAACACTGTGGAATTCCGTAGTATTATACTTAGCAAATTGGAAAACTTCCAATTCAAACTCCACTATTTAATAATTATTTTTAAAAACACGACGTTTTCGGAGGATACCTCCATCTTCAGGTGTAAAAGTATAGTAAAAACTAAACAATGAAAGAATAATAAAAACGCATTTAAAATTCGATACAATAATTCAAATTTAAAAATTAACTTGTGCTTGTTATAAGTAGGTACTAACAATTTTTTTTAACAGTAAGAACTAATAAATAATATTAAACAATAATAATACATGATGATAATGTAAAAATATATTCTTTTCAATGAAATTTAGAAAAAACGTACATTTGAAAAGACATAATTCATATAGAAATTAATGATTAATTTGCATTTGATTAGAAATGGGAGCTTGGGAGATTAAATGTAGACAAAGTATTTAAGGAGAAAGGAGTAAAAGGATGAATCTCATTTTTAATTATATTTTCACCCAATTTCTATTTGATATTAATTTATATTATCATCATGCATTATTATCATTTAATATTATTTATTAATCTTACTTTTAAAAATAATTGTTAGTACCTACTTATAACAAAAAGCACAGGTTAATTTTTAAAAATGAATTACCTATTGTATCGAATTTTAAATGCGTTTTTATTAGTCTTTCTTTGTTTAGTTTTTATTTTATTTTTACACCTGAAAATGGAGGTATCCTCCGAAACATGTCGTGTTTTTTAATATTTTTTTATTAAATAGTGGATTAAAGAAAGTTTTTCAATTTCCTAAGTTTAATAAACTTGATTACGCTGACGTTCTGGTAAAGATCGTATAGCTCTATATATTGCTAACAATTTTAGATCATTGAATTATTATCGGATATACGAAAATTCTTAAACCTTAACAATAAACATTAACAATAATTTTTCAATAGACATACGAAAAAATTATGTGGTTGGTTTGGACATATTGAACGTGTAAATGAATAAATAATGTGTGAAATAAGGTTGCGTTAACGATGTGAATGGAGTACCGTGTCCAGAAAGATCGAGGACAACCTGGAATGATCAAATTAATCAAAATTATAAGATTTTCCTTTTTAGAAGGGTACGAATCGACGTGCATGTATAACTCGTATTATGAATGTAGAGAATACAAAATATGTTTTTCGGGAATTAAAATTGTGATTTTATATTCTAATGCCTGCTTTTCTGAGGAAAGGGCGTGGTGATTCGTTTTTATTAGTTGTTTTTCTAAAAAAATACAAATTTTTTATTACAAGATAATTTAGCTTCTTGGATAAATCTGTTTAGTCCTTGCCTACTTAAAATAATGGATTTTAAAGTATTTAAATAAGATTGCAAACTCAGTAAAGCAATAATAAATTTAAAACACCTCCACTTCTCTCATGACATAAATTTGCTTTTAAATTTTTCTCTTAGATAATTAGAATTTTTGACGCTTAGCTTTACGAATCCTTTCAAACGGAAAAAAGCGTATTTTCTCTTTCTTGTTCTCATTATAAAGTACTTATGTATTTTAAAAACGTGAGTGTTTTTAGAACCTTATGAACTCTTATACTCGGTGTTTTAAAAAAGGCGACGATTTTTTTAAATATTATAAACAGGATTACTTTTTTTTTTTGTGAATGTATATTGATACTTGTATACGAATTCTGGATTTCACCCACGGTGGGTGATTAATTCATGAATTGTGGATATACGAAATGGGTGAGTGAAATCCAGTATTCGTATACAAGTATAAGTACACATTCACAAAAAAATATTGTAATCATTCTGATCAATTCTTTGGCTTATATATAGGAGTGACATCTCCAGGCGGCTTCTAACAATACGCCAATGGCGATAGCCTTCACATTGTGTTAATAAAGTAGTTCTGCTAAATGCTAAAAATTAATCTCCATAGATGGCGTTAGTGTGTGGATTATATAGATTAATCTTAAAAAGATTAACATATGTAATCAAAATCTACATAGATGGCATATTGAAACTGACATGTGAAGTTAAGCATAGATTTGTAACATATATACAACCTCCAAAAATTTGTCTTACATGGTCATAAGGAAATAAATGGGATGGGGAATGTTGTAATTACATAAAGCGTGCGCTTTACCCAACCAATGACAGGTCTAAGTCCTGTAAACACCTTGATCATCCATATTCAGTTTCCAGTTTGCACCTTCGTCTCTATTGAGATACAATTAAATTTCGCGGTTACTTCTGTTTTTTTTTTAATCAATATAATCGTGTTTCGTATTTTCACAAGACTATTTTCACATTTTTAGAGACATGTTTTGTTTGTGACGCAACCTCGTTCAATGTACAAATTTTAACAATAAAATGAAACAGATTCGTCACTGAAAAGGGGAACTAAATAAGAGGCACATCTAAAATTGAGGGGAGGAGGGATGAGTAGGCTTCACTGTGGTGACCTGGGGAAAAATATCCAGAGTGGTATCCCCTTGCCTATTCTGGAGGATTTTCTGTCGGGGTTACCTTCCCTTAGCTGGGGGAATCCAGTTTTATGGCGCTGGAAGCTCGCCATTCGTCCTCTCTCCATCTGCTATGGCACTAAGTAATATGTGCCACATTGCCCGGGTTCGCGGGGTCTTTAAAAGACCTCTCGCGGACGCTAGAGAGTTGGACTTGATAGTAGTGTTGCTGTTGTAAATGCAACATGGCGCCTTACGACATTTTGTAGAGGCATACTTTCCAGCAAAGCATCCCCTATCGTAGCCCGACTACCCTTTTGAACCCCTTTGGAGGAGGGATAACGGGAAAATTTCGGGCATGGGAATCGAAGTTAAATTTAATTGATTGTTCGCAATATTTTCGTAATTTTTTATGACTTTTTTTTATTAACAATGAATATTTCAATACCGCTATTTTTTTATAAAATTAACAAATTCAGAACAGTTTTATAAAGAAAATACGAAATGTAATTCTATTTAATCAAATGTGAATCCGCAACACAAAGTGAAGGCGAAAATATAATAATTTTGTGGTTTTGATTAAAATCTCATGGTAGTAATTTTTTCCTTAATTTAAAAACGTGACTAAAATTACAATTTTTGCGTCACCAAATTGGTCGGGGTTATTCATATTTACTGGTTGTTCATGGCAAAAATAATGGATCACCAAACGGAACTACTTATCATCCTGATATAATTTTCTTACCTCCTTAACCTTTATATATCGTTTCATGCAAGCAAGTCGATTTCTCCGACTAACATTGAAACATTGAACATTTTTCATAACCAGTATGTGATTATAAGAAGCTTTTTTACCTTAAGTGATTTATTTGTTTAAAATAATTATTCGTACGCCGATAACATGTCTATTTCAATTTAATATATAAACTTAACGAGGAAAATGCTTTTAAAAATGTATTTTAGTGTACTCATATATAAAAATAATATTTCTATTGAACAGAATTTATTGTTTCATGAACAATGGTGTAGAATGTTTATTTTTTTAATTACTTTGTATAAAACACACACTTTATTAAATAAATAAAATTAAAAACAAAACATGTTTTGGACACAAAAGCACTTATTTTTTAATATCTGTAAAAACTGACCACATTCGTGATATTTAAAAAATATATTTTTTATAATTTTTATATATAATAATATCACTGATGAAGGGCTTGTGTGTCCGAAATATGTCTGGTTCTTACTTTTTTTTTTTTAATATAGTGTTTGTAGTATACAAAGTAACACAAAGTTAAGGCGAATATAGAAGAAATTATGTAAAACCCGATATTAAATAATATGAATGAAAACGTATTTTTTCTAGAAGTTTTATTATATTTTATGTGAATACATGTTTCACCAAATCTAAGGCATTAATTATCAAATGTGGGTTTGATTTTTCTTTATATTTGATAATACCTCAGACAGGCGAAACATTTCTATCACATAAAATACATAGTATAATAAAATTTCTTGAACACAGATGTTTTCATTCGTAATAATTATTATTGAAAAGAATTTCATAGATTGGATAAATCATTCTATTTTGCAAAGTATAACATATTTTTGAAACACCTAATATAAAACAGCGAATTCGTTAAATAAATCTTCCTCGAACAAAAGACCTTTTAAAAGTTTTTCACCAAGAAAAATTTCAAAGTTCAGTTGGAACAAAGACACTTTATCCCTACTTTAATTGGACTGGTGTATTTGGAAATGGAATAAAATTCTTACTTAACCGATTCTAGGAATTATATTAGAATTTTGGACAATACGTTATAAAACTTGTGGGTGTGAAAATTAGATTAATGAATTATTTGAAATTCGTTATTCCATATCTAATGCGCTCTATTATAAAACATTAGTACAATCAAATATATGTATTCAGTATAAACGAAATCGTCTGTTTATCAAAAGTACCTTTGATAATTCCTGAACAAAGCGAAAAATGCAAAACCTATCAAATAAAATAAAACTTCTAGAAAACAAACGTTATTTATACAAAAATAATTTAATTACATGAATTTTGAAAATATTCTCATGTTGAAAAAAATTTTGGCGTGTTGAACTTAAAAACTTTAAAATTTAATAAATTAACCTCAATTGTGTGTCTGGCTTCTTTTACTGTTAAAAATATCTGGAAATACGACTGGATTCATTTTCAGTTCAGAGAGATAGTTCCCGTTCATCATAATATAACATATCAAACAATTAAGAAGTAAATAATTAAATAAAAGTTTTTTTAAAGATTTAATAATGCCATAAGCAAGCTAAGTTATGTCATTCTAACTTATATAGAACCTTCGTTTTTATTCATATTGATTAATGCACAATGAGATGAAAAGAATCTAACTAATTAACTAACCATCACGCCGTCCTCCGAAGGGGTAGGCAGAAAGAATAGACTGCCACACTTTAACCGACGCGGTGTAAATGTAACCTCATTGCCATCGAAGAATCTATATAGTATTTAAATATATACTTCATTGTTATTTAATTTATAAAAATCATACTTCTACCACTTCTTGTGCTTCTGCACCCCTGTGTTAAATAAAGCCTGAAAGTTGTTTTCCTTAAAGCTTATTTAGGTAAAAGCTTTTTTTTTACTATTATTGGTATCGTGTTGGTACACGGTTAAATAGAAATAACTTTAACCAACCATTTGGTAAGCTGGAAGTTAAAGCATAAGCTACATTTGTCTGCAACTAAAGTAGGAATAGTCTATAAAACATACCAAAACTCCATAAAACAGTCATAAAATATTACAGAATAATTTAAAAAAAAACATAATAATTGGTGATTTAATACAAATGAAAACGTATGCTTCCATTATGGAGATTTTGTTATAGTTTAAGTCATTTAAATATTTAAATAAATATAACTACACTTCGTATTTTTACAACACTTTATTACACTTTCCACAGAATTTAGGTTTAAAATTTTGTTTATTTAAAAAATTTAACATAATATTTTGTACGTTTAAAGTGGTTAGGTCACAACCGAAACATGTAGTAAAAATTATCGTAAAAGTACGAAGTGTAGTTACATTTATTCAAATATGAATCCACAATACAATGTGAAGGCGAATATAGAAGAAATTGAAATATTTCTCCATGGTTGCAAATTATCAAATGTAATGAAATATGCATCTCACATTAGTATTATGTAATCTGATGAATAATATTCTATCAAACGGCTTAAATAGTACATATGAAAATTATCATCATTGTTAAATATATAATTATAAAATATTTATTTCTTAGAATAATTAGCTTAGTAGTTAAACATAAATACTTTTTAATTTATTTATTTTAAGTAAATTAATTATGCACATTTTTTTATTTTTAAGACTGTTACAATTGGGTTGGTGTTATGGTTTTTATTGCTTTATTTCTTTTAAAATAGGAGTAATAGCTCATTTAAAATGATGGCTTTATTTTTAAGTTTTATTTATTTATTTATTTTATGATAAATAACGACCTCGTAGTCATACCTACTATAATATTAATAGATACATTTTTATGTGGTTACATCTACAGTTGCTGATTTTTATCCAATTAATGTATTTAATATGAATGTGAAATGCCAGACGAAAACAAAAATTTCAGTCTATTAATGAATATTTAAAAAAAAATCTGTGGTCGAAGTAATACATAAATTTGAATGAATTGTTGAAATTATTTGAAGAACATCAGTTTTGTACATATTCTATTTTTTAAATTAGAAAATTTGTACACGTTTCAAATATAATACTAAATAAGTTTTTTTTTTTTTTTAATTATTAAGAATGCAATTATTTATTTTTCCATTAATATGAATATATGCAATTGAAATTAAATAAATGTTATTTTTAGAACGATGAAAATGTACTACCATCGATACTTATCGTTAAAAATAAACTCATGTAATTAAAAAATAATAATCTAAATTGCTAAATTTAACAGTGTTATTCCTTTTATTTAAATAAAATAACAATTTTTGGCATTGTTCTAAATTTCAGTGTTAATGCGTTCAATTTATATAAATTATCCATTTTTGGCTTAATATTTTGAATCCACAATTTATCAAAATAACTATTTTTGTTTGATACTTTTATCAAAAGAACTTTTTTGGTTTGAAGCTTTGATGGTACTCAAATAAATAATTATTAATTATATATATTTTTTCAAATGAAGTACTCGCATTGTGGCTGGACATTTTAAACTTGTTGAAAAACCTTACCATGGTTAAATATAATTTGTGTTAAAATTAACGAATAATCAGCGGTCAAAAAAATATTCGTCATAATGTTTATATTTCAAAAGCTGTATTAATAGATGTGACACATTTTAAGTTCTTGCTCGAAGATAAGAAAAAGGTAAACGTGGATATGTACGTATATTTAATGTTATTTTTCATGTATATTGCGGTTTATACTTACAGATATAAAATTTGTTTATTATAATTTATTTGTATATATGAATGTTAGTAAAATGGGTGATTTTGTATTTATTACGGTGTGTTGTGTTGGGTTTTGAGCTATTTATTTTTAGATTTAAGATTATTTATTGTTTTACTTAAGTGTGAAAATAAATTATTAAAAAATACACAAGCTTGCTTTTTTTTAAGTTACTAATGCGAAAGTAAAATGAAAAAAATATATATAAAACGTAATTTGCATTTTACCGTTTTAGTTAGGTTTATACTTATATATTATAGTTATTGCTATTATAATTTGTGGGGATTTTTTGAATCAATTAACATCAATTGTACATTGATGGAAATAAAGATTCATCCTCATATTACAAATATATATAACACCTTTCATTTAGTTGAATTTCTCGCTTCCTCTACGTTCATTCATCATGTCATGCACGCACTATATAGAAATTTCAATTTTAAAATCCAAGTTTCATCATCAAAATATGAATTATATATTACAAGAATTCCCCAAATGTTAATGTTTTCAATTGAATTTTCTTGGTAGAAGGTCATTTTAAATAATGAAAACAAAAAAAAATTGATTAAAAATTTCTTTATTATTATGTATTAAGTGTGCTTCTACTTGTGTTTATGTTCGACCGGTTTCAGCAGCTTGCTGCCATCTACTGGGAATCATAAAGCCAAGGTGACATATGGTTCTGAGTGGTGGACTATGACTCTAATAACAACAAAAAATCTACTGGTTAGAGAATAGGATACGTAAAATGATCCTAGGACCCAGGCCCTTTGTTGTAGCGAGAACTTAAAGGCATAGGACCAACCAAGAGATCCGTACAATGACACAGGAGCCCCTTATAACGAACACCGTGAGAGCCGGTCGCCTAGGAAGGGTTTGCCACGTGTTGAGGATTCTTCTTCTTCTCAAGAATTTTTGTTATATCTTGGAGAGACCAGAGCAATCAAAACGCTGTACGCGTCTAGAACAATCGGAATAAGACCTCTAGGAAGGACTGGACAGTGCCTCATGGATAGTGTTCTGGCTGACCTATCTATCGGGACGTTGGGAGAATCGGACTGCTGGGAGCAAAAGGCGCAGGATCAAGGAGCTTGGAGAAAATCATCAATAAGGCTAAAACTCTTCAAGAGTTTTATGGCCTTGGGAAGTCGATGTATGTTGTATCATTTTGTCAGACAGCGTAAATATAAATGTATAATATGGCATAAAAGAAAACGTTTTTACTCCTTGGTATTACACTGCCTTCAAATTTTAAAATTAATGCTTCCTTGCTCTATTCAATATTTTCATTTTAAAACGATTTTATACAATTTCCTTAAACGTTGTCACCGCATTTCTCTTACAAATTCTTTCAACTTTCCTATGAGATTGATTTAGCCTCAGGGGTCTCTTTTGATATCGTTTCATAATATATTTGAAACCTTTTTTCATCATTTTACTAAAAAAGCTGTTTTGACATTGAAAACAGGTACTTAAGGAAATACCGTTAAAAAAGGTTGCCCCGAAGAAAATTGGCTCACCCCTGTCATAAAAATATGGGGGTGATCGTAAAATCAATTTTCTTATGAACGACGTGTTGAAAATGTTTCTGAAACCTATAATATTGATCTCATTAACACGCAGGGTAAACATGTATTGTTTCTTGAACAAAGATTTAAAACTCCACATTATATAATTAATACGAATAAAAACGTCTCTTTCCTAGAAGTTTTATTACATGGTATTTATTATTTTTTTAGCATAAACGCAAGAAGGGCTTTTACAAAAAATAACATGGTTAGTAACAATGAAGTAAAGATATTAATAGATGAATATACATAAACAGAGAACATGATAATGAATTTTGAAAAGGAAGAAACCACGACAGTCTGCAACATTAGCGTGAATGGTGAAAATTAGGAGCAAGTAGTTGAGTTCGTGTATTAAGGTAGTATGTTTACAAGAGATGGGCCAGTGGAGAGGGATATTGAAAGAAGGATTGGGGCAGGCAACTAAGTGAATGGTGCACTTAAAGTTGTCATCGCAAACAAAAACCTACAAAAAAAAGCTAGAATGGCAGTGCACAATGGTGTTCTTCTACCGACCCTTATGTATGGAAGCGAAGCATGGAACTGGCAAAAGAAGGATGAAAGTATAATAAATGCAGTTGAAATGAGATCTCTTAGAAGAATGTGTGGATACTCTGTGTATGATAGAGTGCCGAATGAAAATATAAGAAGTGAATGCGGTGCGAATGATGGTGTCATGAACAAAATAATGAAAGGATCATTAAGATGGTTTGGACATATGGAAAGAATGAATGAAGAAAGAATGGTAAAAAAATTATATGTTAATGATGTAAATGGAACCAGAAATAGAGGAAGACCGAGGAAAACGTGGCACGATCAAATAAATCAAATATTGAATGTCGGCCATGTGAGGAGTCAGAGAAATCGACGCGCGTGCATGACACGATGTATGAATGTTGAGGAAGCGAGAGAAATATGTCAGGAAAGAAAAGTGTGGCAGTCCATTCTTTCTGCCTACCCCTTCGGGGAGACGGCGTGATGGTTAGTTAGTTAGTTAGTTAGAGAACATATATTATATGACGGCAACACACAAAAACAATCGAATATATTTTTTATCTTATTTTGTTATTCTTGTATTTTTTCTCTATCTTGGGTAAACTGCCTTGTTTTACAAGATTTCTTTATTTTTTCTTTGTACGAAACTATTGTCTTGTTTTGCCTATTCGATGAAGAAATAATGGTTAAGCAAGTATACGTTAACGATATAAATGAAGTACAGACTCGAGGAAAACCAGTGAAAACGTGGCATGACCAAATCAATCAAATTATAGAGGTCGGCCATGTGAGAAGTCGGACGTCCGATCAGGACTGGTTGTATAAATGTGGAGGAATCTAAAGAGGTGGGTCAGGGAATAGTTGTGTGGCGGTCCATTCTCTCTGCCTACCCTTTTCTGGAAAACACTGCAGTGAGAGTTTGTTGTTGTTGTTCTTTAGGGTTACCTTTCCTTGGCTGGTGGGTCTTAATTTTGTGGCGCTGAAGGTACGCCATAACCCATCTTGCTGTCTGCTATAACCTGATGGTAAGTTTAGTGATAACTTCATACGGGACCCACGGGATAGCGACCACTCAATTGAATTTTTTCACCACTGTAGGATGCCAGAGAGTCAGACTTGCTGAAAATCTTGCTGCTGTCATGCAAGATGGCGTTTAGCGGAATTTTAAAGGTACCTTCCAGGAGTTTTACTCTGACGACATACGATATCGTTTAAAATAAAGCTGACACGAGAATAAAGAATTTAATTTTAATTATAAAGTTTAAATACCTGAGTCTTTAAAGGTGAAACTTACAGAAAAAAACAAGCTAAACTCTTATTTCATCGTGACTTTTAGAAAGCATATTCTGTAGTCTCTCAAAGTTTTTAGTTATCATTAAAATGTTGACGACGATCTTCGCGGCAGAGTGGTAAGAGCTATGACTGAAATTCGAATCCCGGCGATGGCAGTGTGATTGTCTTTGGTCTGGTGTAGAATAAAATGGCGATAAATTAGATACTAATCACATTTCATTGGAAAAAATAGAATAGCTAAAACAAATTGTATGCAGAAATTGAGTTCAAAACACCTGTTGGAAAAAAAAAAAGATTTATGCGAAAGTTTTATCGACAAAATAATAAAAGAATCATAAAGATGGTTTGGACACATGGAAATAATTAATCAAGAGAAAATGAGGAAGTATTTGTATACGAATTAAATGGAATCAGAAATAGAGAAATACAGAGAAAAATGTTGCATATGTTGACCACGTAAGGAATCGGAGAAATCGTCGTGCGTGCATGACACGATATATGAATGTAGAGGAAGACAGAGAAGTATGCCAGGACAGAACAATGTTGTGGTCTATTCTTTCATCCCACCCATCCGGCATGACGGCGTGATAGTCAGTTGGTTAGTGAAAACATCATGTTTTTTCGATAATTTTTTTTATTAAATCTTAATTTTGACAACGTCATTTTAAATGGTCAAAGACCTTAAATGATCGAATCTGCATAGCAATCTAAAACATAATAATAACGAAGCATTACTCACGAACTATCTGCATCCGTGATTGTCTGCGTGAAAGTACCTTTCTTCATTCTGACAAAAAGTTATATCCGCTTAAGGTAAAAAAAAACGTAATTTATTTTCGTTACGCGGGTATTAATACTTATATTATATTTTTATATTTATCTGATGAGAGACTATACGGGATCGTTTTCCAGCGATCACAGAGTGGAAAATTCTCATATTGTCTTTGGTTTGGTAGAATTCTTGTGACAATAAAAATGGCGATAGACTAGCTGTATCTATTATATGTCATGAAAATCAATAGCCAAAAAAAGGCATATGTAATTTGAGCTGAAACCCATTGTATATAAACATGTGGCAATCAACGAGAAACAACCACATTTAAGGCCCAAGTGGCATTCAAGAACTAGTAAAGACATAACATATAAGACAATTGGATAGTTTGTACATAACGTATATTATAATGGCGACCTTTGTGACCGTTAATTTTTGGTTGTAAATTATACAAAATTATTTAAATAGTCCAATGTTTGTTTGTCCATTAAAAACCTTAACATTTTAAACTGTTAAATTAAATAACTTTGTTTTTTGTAGCACAATTGTATTTTATTTTACGCGACATCAACTTGACTTCATCGTGTGTTACAATAAAATATCAAATGTCAAATATTCGTGATTTTTCGAATCTATATTGAACTTGAATTAAAATTGAACATCTATCGTAGATTAGAAAAATCACGAAATTTTACATTTGATATACGAGTATTATTGTAACACCCGATGACGTCCACATAGGTTGACGAAACAGCTGTCGCGTAAAATAAAATTGTGATTCTAAAAACAACGTTTTTTAATTTAACAGTTTAAAATTATTAATTATGTTACATTTTACAAAATGAGTATTTATGAAAAAAAAAATCTTTTTTTTTATTCTTCTTCTTCTTCTTCTTCTTTGCTAGCCTTCTTCCCTCCACTGCTGGATATAGGCCTCTTCCAATTTCTTCCACTCGTCTCTATCCTGCCCCTTTTGTATCCAAGATTTTCCAACCCTTTTGATAATATCATCGTCCATCTCATCGGTGGCCTTCCGACACTTCGTCTATTTTCCCATGGTCTCCAACTGAGTATCCTGGGTGCCCATCTGTTGCCACCCTGTCTAGCCAAGTGTCCAGCCCATTGCCATATCAATTTTGCCACTCGGTCCATGACGTCAGCAACCCTGGTGCGGCCTCTGATTTCTTCATTTCTTATGCGGTCATGCAAGCTCACACCAAGTATCTGTCTTTCCATGGACCTCTGTTACACTTGAGCCTGGGGACACTTTTTGCTGTAAGAATTGTCGTCTCTAGTCCTCCTAGTCTTTTTATTCTACTTATGAATAATGTTTCTTGCGTTAAGGAGATGAGTCTCTGGAGTATTTCTCTTAAACGTCTCAAAATTCTTGTTACCAAAAAGTCATAATTCACAGTTGAACATCTAACGTACATCTCTAAAAAATAACAGGACGCCTTAATAAAACAAAAGAAGAATAATTAGTATATCATTTGTTTTTTTGTTGGGTAAAGAAATCGCATGTTACCATTTCACAAATGATGTGTGTGACATGCGAGTTAATGAATGCGGCATTAGGATTTCGTTAATAGCATCAGTTCCCTGCCCGAGTGATGCCATTACAATACGATAATTACATACAGAGGCCTGCGGACCTGCGCAACTTTCTCCGGTCAACTTTTGTACAGACGACTTCTGACTCATACAGGATGTAGAGCTCTTCTCTGTCTACGCTATACTCCGTCATATTTAATCACAATTTTAGAAATGAAATACTTTAATTGTATAAAAAAAAACTAAGCTGTTATTAACAGTCCAATGTATTCTTTGTTTATTACGGGTTATGGACCAAAAATATGATATTTTTATTTATTATTTAGTTTAAAAAAAAAATGTTGATTTTCTTCTATATTCGTCAAAACTTTGTGTTGTTGATGTTTAATATTTATTTTTCATATTATTATTATATTATTTTGTTTGATCGCTCTTTACATCATGACATGTAACGGGGAATTATAGCTATCATAGTGATTCTCGTGACTTGTGACAGGTAGTATATCTATATATGGTAGCATATCCGTGAATTCTTCACCAGACCAAAGACAGTGTGACAGTCACACTTCCCTCGCCGGGAATCAAACCCGGAACCTTCGGGGTGGCAGTCAATGCATAAAATTCGTCAATAATACTCGGTCGAATATATACTTAGTATATTTTAGAGGTCCATTCTCTCTGCTTACCCCTGGCGGCGTGAAACGGCGTGATGGTTTCTTTTTTTGTGTTTGTTTGTCATTTTTGTTTTTAATATAACGAAATTAATTATATATTTTTATTTTGGTCTGCTAGTTGGCCTCTTCTTTTGTTTTTTTTATTCATTAGTCCATTTTTGGAGGTGCTAAGATCTGGGCTCATGACAAAATTCTTTTGGGAATGCTCGGAACCAATTCTCTACAGCTTCGAATAGACGGACATCTAATTACCAATTTCTTTAGATTAATTAGGGGGGGTGTTCGGCTTTTTGTCCATCATAGATATCTCCGACAGCGACAGCATAGATTGTTTTACCTACCGGCCGCCAGAACCAATCTGCCTCTGGTCACACCGGTGGGAAGAGCAATTAGTCTGCTGAACGCGGTCTCCTCGGAGATCGACATCTTTCATGTTAGTGAAAGTACGTTCAGAAGGCAAATACTCTTAATTCTGGAGAATATCCTTCTAATGTCGAACCATCTCTCATGCGTTTCTGGTAGTATACTATACACAATATATATTATTTTACCTGTTCTCAATAGATGCCTTAAAAATAAATTTTGTAATGTCTGTTAAAAAAAAAAACCAATTATTCGGCAGGACTTGATTCTTGGAATATTTTTAATTTATTTATAATGGATATAATAAAGTTTATATTTGTTTTCCAAGCGCATTTTACGCTCTTCGAAAAGCGCTCTCAAAAAAATATATAGAAAAGATAAAGATGTCTCTAAAATGAAATAATAAATCTGAAATTGAGCATAGACAAATCTTCTTAGTTCCGTTTTATGGAAGCAGGTACTCAACACAGGCCGTAAAACGTTCACTCGGGTTATTCCCGGCCACTCCGCAATGGGAAGGCAGACGAAGTGTTACCGATATTACGGCAAGATGTTGTTCAACACAACTCGTAATAATATTATACGAACGTGACCTCACCAACACTATGATACTCGTAATTAACTTTTGTTAATTAAAAACATAAAAAAAAATTACGTCGGGGTTTATGCACTTTATTTTCAGTGTCAACTTTTTCGATACTATCTTATTAGTAACATGAAACTACAACAACAACAAAAACAAACAATCACGCCGTTTCTTCGCAGGAGCAGGCAGAGAGAATAGACCGCCATACTACTACATATATCCTGACATGAAGATTTTAAAAATAAAAACAGTATATAACTAGTTTTTTTAATGTATACAAATACTTATAGTCAAATACTTTTACCCATTGCGGGTTAATCATTTTTAAGGATTAATTGTATCTCAATAGAGGCGAAGATGTAAATTTTTTTGGAAACAGAATATGGAATTCGAGGCGTTTACAGGACTTATGACCTGTCATTGGTTGAGTTAACATAACTTTATGTTAACAACATTCCCCATTCCGCCCTTCTTACGAACACCACGTCTGACAATTTTTTGGAACTTGTATATAATATTACAAATAATCTTAATAGATGGCGCTCGTGAAGATCGACAAATATGTAATTCAAAATATGTAATTCTTTGATACTCGTTATGACTCTTTATTCCACCTTCCTGCTTATCGCACCAATGACGCTCAGAGCGTGGCAATGTACCAAATCTTTTAATGCAATCGATGTTTTTCACCTAAACGCTTATGATTTTAAAAAAATAGTTGCAGCGACTTCTCGGTGTGTATAGAGCTATGATGTTATATTTCTTTACTTTTATTATTATTATTATATTTTTATTAATGTTTATACTATTACCTTAATTAGTTTTATCTTGATTTTAGATCAGTTAAATCGCGTTTCATAAGTCTATAATGTTAACTCTGTTCATTCATTTATATTTGTGGTAACATGTAATTGGCCTTATTTGAGTACTTCTTTGTGTATTTTTATATATACACTTATTCGCTGTTTGTTACCCTAAAATTAATAAATAAATAATAATAAAAAATAAATAAACCTAGTAAGGAGAAACATATTTTTTGTTTCTTGAACAATGATACAAAATGTCGAACAATGATTAAAGAAGTTTTATTATATTTGAAGGTAGTGATATATTCCTTTTTGCTAGAATGTTATCACATGTGGCGTTAAAAAGCTAGTTTTTAATGCGTCGTTTTCGTAATCCAATCACCCCTATGGCGCATTAAGGTCTATTTTAAAACCAAGCGAGTATATGCCCATATATCATATGTATTAGAATTTGCTACAAAATTAAAATATCTTATATTTTCGCCTACAATTTGTGTTACGAATACAAAATTTAATAAATATTAATATAATCTGTTTTAAATTATATTTTTAATATATACTTATTTCGGATGCTGTTTTTCTTCGGCGTACAGATCTTACGTGATTTTGCGTTGAATGTTATATAATACATTATTCAATAATATATTCAAATAAGAAACGTGTTTGCTAATGGAAAGAGCAAAGGACTTTTAAGCATAAAATATATAATGATATAAATAATGCAGCGGCTTTGCTAAAGCTACATCATAACTACTAATCGAAGGCATAAAACCTACATCGTCCTCACAACTAAATAAACTTATTATTATTATTATTATGAAATACGAGTACAAGAGTGTTCATTAACGCATTGATTTTTTGAACAATTATGTGACCCAAATTTCACAGAAGATTTGTTTGATATTTTTTCTCAAATCCTTAGAAATATAAAATACTTCAACAATTTATTGCATTTCTAATGATAGATTTTAGTGAACATTTTATTTAAGTGCTGAAAATCAAAATGAGTAATCCGATATATCAATAAAAACTTAACTGAGCTTTTAACAGCACTTTATCGACACTGTAATATTACCTACTCGATACCTATATCGATACACTATCACAGTTTCAAACGCCGACAATGATTTTCAGAATCCAATATAATGGAAAATTGTTCTTTTGATTAATGAATCTGCTGGATCCTATGCGGCTCAGACTTCTGGCTTATGAGATAATGCGCTTCAGGTGAAAATAAAAGGCTTTCATTTCAAACAGAGCATGATAATACTGAATAATAGGTAATTGAATTCTATTGAAAAAGTTTACATGTTTTCAACGTGAAATAAAATACGTTACTCATACGTGATAAATCTATTAGATATATGTAATTAATATATCAGATATTTATACTTTTATTTGAGCATAAAGGGAATTTAAACATTTTAAAATAAATTTTAAATTCATGTTATTTATTGTTTCGGCATTCACTTTGTGGTAGGACATGATTAAATTGTAAATAAAACACTTGTTTTTCACCACTTGAGTATTATATTTTACACGACTAGTTTCGGAAGCTACAGATGCTTCCATCTACAGGTTTAAATATAAACAGTTTATATTAATATAAATAGTGTATATTGAAACCTGTAGATGGAAGCATCTGTAGCTTCCGAAACTAGTCGTGTAAAATATAATATTCAAGTGGTGAAAAACAAGTGTTTTATTTACAATTTAATTTTTAAAGTCTATTTGGGAATGACATGTTTCGCGCTATTCTTCTTCCCCATTCTTCGTTTCTTCATTACTGAGAATCGTGATATACGGAGCTGCCCGCGGCTAAAACAAAACGCCTCCAATGCTTACTTTTCTACGCAGTCTCTCTACTCTACACCCCCAGTCGTCATTTCCTTAATCTAGTCACACCACCGCGCAGGAGATCTGCCTCAACTTCTTTTGCCTGGAACACTTCCTGTAATAAGACTTTTTCCAGGTTACCCGAATCTCTCCTGGCAATGTGATCCAAGAAACTTAATACTCGCCGACTGCATACTACATATAGTCTTCCTGTTTTTTTGATTTCATTAACGCAAAGCCTCCTCAGAATATTGAGGCGGTCTCGGGATTTTATTGTCCATTGTTAACGCATTATTAAATATTTTGACAAACATTTGATAATAGAGAGGCAAAACTTGTCATTCCTATAAATCATATAAAAACTTCTAGAAAACAGACGTTTTCATTCAAATGTATTATTTAATATGGAGTTTTAAATTAAAATATTATTTTTTATAACTTTGTAAACAACAATCACTTTTTAAACAAATTA
The DNA here is from genome assembly GCA_022606425.2 of Lepidostoma basale. Classification (NCBI taxonomy): domain Eukaryota; kingdom Metazoa; phylum Arthropoda; class Insecta; order Trichoptera; family Lepidostomatidae; genus Lepidostoma; species Lepidostoma basale. The sequence goes on along the minus strand of JAHDVF020001031.1, from coordinate 226,412 downwards.
AAATTAAATATTAATCATGTTTCGGACTACCCAGTCCTGTATGACTCGCTGTATGAGTGTGGAGGAATCTAGAGAGAGGTGCCAGGATAGAGTAGTGTGGCGGTCCATTCTCTCTGCCACCCCCTACGTGGAAACGGCGTGATGGTTTGTTGTTGTTGTTGTTGTTATAAAATTGTTTACAAATCTGGTCAGTTTCGACAGATGTTATAATATATATATGCTATAAAAATAAAGAAAAATATAAAACATCTACAACACAAAGTATGGCAAACATAGAAGAAATATTGAATCGTTGTTTATGAAGCATCAAAAAAATTTGTTGTGTGTTTTTGATATGTAAATAATTGTATATATCTGGGCATAATACAGGACACTGCCTATTTTTGTTTGGTTGATGTAACCACTGCTCTAAAGTAAATAACTTATTGATCTCCCCGATGAAGACATGAATTTAAAAGAAAATGACAGTTAAACATCTTTCTCTTATCGTAGCTTGACAGGTCCCCGTGACATTGACGCACACTTAATAATATAGACTGATTTAAAACCCGCCTTTTCAAAATACCGCATAAAATAGAAACAGCGTTTATCGGTTTTCTGGTGTCAGATGCAGCTACCATGATTAAAAAAACATTGTCAAAGCGCCCTTGAGGTGAGTTATTCACGAAAACGGCGCCATATAAATTTGCATTATTATTATTATTTACCTTTTGACTACTTTTTGTGTAAGAGTTTCCAAATAACCAAGAGTTTTGTTTTTATATACAGATCTAATATTGAAATTACAAAAAGTTCTTTAAGATCGAACTTATGGTTATTTGGGTAAAATAATAAATATTTGTTCTACATTCGCCATAACCTTGTATTGTGGATTCATTGAACGATGTTTCTTTTTTGAACTTTGTAAACAACACAAACATTGTTGGTGTTGTTCAGACACAAAAGCCTATCATAAGTGATACAAATATTATATATTATACATATTCATGAATGCAGTCAGATTTGACAGATACTAAAATTTTAATGTCTGTCAAATCTGACCACATTCAGCATTTTTTATTTATTTATTTATATCACTGGTTTAACATTTATATTATTTATATTACTGATGAAGGGCTTCTGTGTCCGAAACACGTTTGCTGTTTTTTTTAATAAAGTTGGTGTTGTGCACAAAGTTAAAAAAAGAAACATTAACATCAACAATTGATTGTAACACCTGAGATGCTGATATCAGTAAGCGAAACAGCTGTCGCAATAATTTTCAACAAACTATTTTCAACTGTGATATTTTATAACAATGTTTTTATTTCAACTGTTAATAATGTTGAAATATCGAAGTCCAACCAAAACAATGAATTATCAAATTAATACGCTTCTATAAATTTGCATCAAGAGATTGATATATTGAATTAACGTTACAACATGACCTATGGACACGCTGCATTGCATCTGCGGTAATTGGATCCAGACCTCAGTCAGCGCAAATCAAACACCTCCTAATGGTGGTGTTAAATCAAAGAGCCACAGAATGCATTACTCTGAAATCAAATGCTATTTCAATATGTAATTTGATTTAGACGCCAGATTCCGTGATTTCCCCCTTTGTTTGAGTGATAAGCAATTACTACTGTACCATCCTAAATAAATCCATTTGCTGCAGTGTAGGAATATACAGTTAAAAATAGGTGTTAAAATTTGATTTAAGTGAAAATAAATATAGGCGAAACTGACAGTTGATGGGATAGACAGGATCCCGTAGAGTTGGACGTCTCCCCGCTCGCTAGACCGACGAAATTGCTGGACATGGATGGGCGAGAGAGGCAATGCAAAAAATAAGGCAGTGGTGAACTTTGAGATAGGAAAACATTCAGCAATGGACAATAGACTGCAAGGGTTCCGCATAATACAAAATCTGCAATCAGGACAACGAAGGAGTTTTCAGAACCTTTTTTAAAACGTTTCTTTGTAAAAGGAACTTTCCGGACGAAGAGCGTCCTTGAAGTGAATCTGCCAAGAAAATAGCGCTTAAAATACCAATATCGTCATCGATATCAAAGTTATGTTAATTCAATAATGTTTTAGTTAAGTGCATAGTTTAGTCAGAGATTAATAATGTTGTGTCTAATTTGAGTCATGGGGATATTAATTGCTGCACTTGATAATTGAGTGTTAAATATAAAACTTAAAAACCGAAAAATACCGATCAACCTGAAACGAAAAGTCTATGAAGCCTGCGTTCTACCAGTTGGTACTTATGGTCTTGAGACTGTAACATTGTCCAAACAAAGTGCCGAGAAACTACGGGTGACCTAAAGAGCCATGGAAAGAGTCATGTTATAAATAAGCCTAAGAGACAGAGTCGGAAACGATACGGTGAGAGAAAAAACAAAGATCACTGACATCATCCACCGGGTCGCGACTTTAAAATGGCAATGGGCAGGTCACGTAGCCAGAAGCTCAGATGAAAAGTGGACAAGAAGACTGCTGACTTGGAGATCGAAGACTGCAAAGTGACGTGCAGGGCGACCGCAACTACGGCGGAAGGATGATCAAATCAAATCAAATCAAATCAGTTTATTAACTTAATATACATTACAAACAGGAAAATGTTCAAGGCATCTATTTAGTACAGGTAAAATATTATAGAAATACAACAAAGTACCAGGAACGCATTAGAGATGGTTCGACATTAGGAAGACAAGATACCTTCCAAAGTCAATAGCACTTGCCCCCTGAACGTACCTTCACTTACATGAAAGACGTCGATCTCCGAGGAGACCGCGTTCAGCAGACTAATTGCTCTTCTCACCGGTGTCACCAGAGGCAGATTGGTTCCGGCGGCCGGTAGGTAAAACAATCTGTGCTGTCGCTGTCGGAGATATCTATCGGGGACAAAAAGACCAACATCCTCCAGTACGGCCGAGTTCTCAAAGTATCCCCTAATTAATCTGAAGACATGGGTTATTAGATGTCCATCTCTTCGAAGCTGTAAATAATTGGTTCCGAGCATTCCCAGAGGAAATGCCGTGGGATAGAGCCACGGATAACTACCATACTCCCTCATGTAGAGATACCTCAGAATTTTTTTCTGAACCTTCTCCAGCATAACGGAATATCTCGCCTAGTGAGGACTCCATATCACAGAACCACTTTCGAGCCTGCTCCGAACCAATGCGTTGTATAGGACTCTGAACACATTGGGATCCCTGAAAACTCTTCCGGTCCGGACGATGAACCCCAACATCCTCAGTGCAATGCCACAAATCTTCTCGATACGTGCACGAAAAGTCAGCCTACACTCATAGATGATTCCGAGATCCTTCATCGTAGATACATGTGCCAGTTGCTGCCAATGATCTGAACAGACACGTCGGAATAACCTGGAAGCAGTCTGCACAGGACAGAATGACATGAAAGCGAATGGAGGAGGCCTTTGTCCAGGTGTGGACGTGTAGAAATAGAAAGTCGACGAAATATTGGCAGGAGGTAAATCTCCTGGTTCTTCAATATAAGAGACTGGACTAGTTTAAAAAACGTAAAGATGCTGTTTTGATCTAGCAGGGAAAGATAAGACTCTCAAGTGATAGACACTGAGAAAGAGCGAGAGAAAAACATGGTTTTGATATTTATTTATAACTGTCGCATAATTCTGAATTTTTTCAAAATAAAACTTACCTACATACGAGTATACTGTACATTTTTTTGTTAAACGTATAAAAATGAGCTATATGCTCGTGTCTTGTACACGTTATTATTACGTTATTCTATGTTACAACACAATGACACAGTCAAGTTTACAACAGGAATGATGTTTGAGTATCCGGCTCCATAGGGTTACTACACATTCTAAGACTCTGGTACTGTACATTTTTATCAAATAATAAAAACGATACTAAATTTTTGTAATGAAATTGAACTGTTAAATTAAAAAAACATTGTTTTATGTATCACAAATGTATTTTTATTTTTCGCGACAGCTGTTTCGTCAACCTATGTTGACATCATCTGGTGTTACAATACAATGACAAGTTACAATTGTAGCACCTGATGATGTCAACATAGGTTGGCGAAACAGCTGTCGCGAATAAAAAAATACAATTGTGACACATAAAACAAAGTTATTTTTAATTTAACAGTTTATAATTTTAAAGTGTCATAGTGTTTCGGCCAAACAAATGGACTATTTAAAGAAATTAAGATGTTTGAATCTGATTGATTAGGTCATTTTCTTCGGTCTTCTTCTATTTCTTGTTCCGTTTGCATCACTAAGATATGCTTTATTTAGTATTATTTTTTATTCATTCTTCCCATATGTCTAAACCATTTTAAGACCCTTTCATTATTTTTACATAACACTTTCATTCGCACTGGATTAACTTTTTATTCTTGCATTTGACACTCTATCATATACAGATTTACTACACATCCGTCTCTCAAGAGATCTCATTTTTACTGCATTTAATCCACTTCATCCCTTCTCCTTCCAGTTTCATATTTTGCTTCCAAAGACAAGGGTCGTTACAAGAATATAAATGACCATAAAGTTATTTTATCATATATAGATAACTTAATCCTATTATTTCTTCCAGGAATTCAGTAAGACTTTTTGTATCCACTTACTTTAATTTTTTGATATTAGAAGTTTTATAAAGGTGTCAAACAGGGGTGTGTAATGTCTCCATGGTTGTTTAATCTATATATGGACAAGTGTATGAAAGAGCTGAAAGGGTTGGAAGCAGGTGCAAAAATGGAAGGTGTGTCAGTAAGCTGTTTGTTGTATGCGGACGACGCTGTACTACTTGCAGACAACGAGCATGAACTGCAAGCCCTGGTGTCTAGTATGTATGAGGTATGCAAGCGATACGATTTGATGATGAATGTGAATAAGTCTAAGGTAATGATTTTCGAAAAAGAAGGAAGCATGACAGTCTGCAACATGAGTGTAAACGGTGAAAATCTGGAACAAGTGGATGAATTTGTTTATTTAGGAAGTATGTTTACAAAGGATGGGAGGGTGGAGAAGGATATTGAAAGAAGGGTTGGGGCAGGCAACAGAACAAATGGTGCACTTAAAGTTGTCATCGCAAACAAAAGCCTATCCAAAAAAGCTAAGATGGCAGTGCACAATGGTGTTCTTGTGCCGACCCTTATGTATGGAAGTGAAGCATGGAACTGGCAAAGAAGGATGAAAGTAGAATAAATGCAGTAGAAATGAGATCTCTAAGACGAATGTGTGACAAATCTGTTTATGATAGAGTGACAAATGCAAGTATAAGAAGTGAATGTGCTGCGAATGAAAGTGTTATGAACAAAATAAGGAAAGGGTCATTAAGATGGTTTGGACACATGGAAAGAATGAGTGAAGACAGAATGGTAAAGAAGGTATATGTAAACGGCGCGAACGGAGCTAGAAATAGAGGAAGGCCGAGGAAAACTTGGCACGATCAAATCAATCAAATATTGAATGTCGGTCACGTGAGGAGTCAGAAAAATCGACGTGCGTGCACGACAAGATGTATGAGTGTAGAGGAAGCGAGGGACGTATGTCAGGACAGAACAGTGTGGCGTTCCATTCTTTCTGCCTACCCCTCCGGGGAGACGGCGTGATGGTAAGTTAGTTAGTTAGTTTAAGTTTTAATTTTTTGATTGTAGAAGTTTATGTATGGAATAAATGAAAAAATATAATGAAAGATTTTATGTAAATGATATAAACGTTATAAGAAAGAGAAAAATATCAAGGAAAACGCGGCACGATGAAATCAAACAAACATTAAATGTCGGCTACGTAAGGAGTCAGATAAATCGACGTTCGTCCATGATTCGATGTATGAATGCTGAGGACTCGAGAGAAATATGTCAAGATAGATCTGCATAACGATCCATGATTTCTGCCTAACTAAAGTAGAAATGTGATGGCTAGGTAGTTAGTTTTAAAGATTTCTTCTGGTTAAATGGAAGTTTTAAATTATATTTTGCTAAATTTTAAATTTATTAAAAAAAAAATATTTCAAAATAACATCTTGTTTGAGAATGCACTCGCTAGGTGAAAAAAAATTGTGATTATTGTTTGTAACTTTTTTATATATAAAATAAATAAATCAATGTTAAATTGAAAAAAACAATCGTGTTTTCATCATACATTAATTTTATAATGGAGTTTTACTAAAATAACCGCAACCATCAATAAAATTACGCTATTTTTTAAATACATTTGCAGAAAAAATAATGTATAAATAATAATGCAAAATAATAATGCAGAAGAAATGAAACTTTGAAAAATAGAACATTAAAAAAATCATAAATAAAATAACGAAATACTGAATTTCTTTTCAACGATAGTCACCCTACAAGCTTGTGAAAGATTTCGTAACGAAATTGCGTATTCATTTATAGCGTAAAATTCCCACTTATTTCATTACAACACAGCGGAATGATTTCATACCACGCGAAAATGTGCTTTATGGCCGATGAAATTCTTCAACTTTCAGCATGAATTCCCGTAAGCTCGCACTAGTAGATGAGTGAGTTTGGGAGCAAAACTGCTTTATGAATGAACGGATTTTCCAGCTTCCATTCAAAAATATCCTTTTGCAATGTAGTATAAAGAAACGTTCCATTTCTTAACGAAATTTAACACTTAGTTATAAAAATCGCGTTGTCCATAACAAATATCTTAAGAATGAATATGGTACGTCCAAGGGGATACAAAATAATACTTAATAAAATAAGTTAAGGAATTATTGTATCTCAATAGAGACGAAGATGCAAATTGGAAACAGAATATGGTCATGGAGGTGTTTACAGGACTTATGACCTGTCATCGGTTGGGTTATGCGCGCGCTTTATGTTATACAACATTCCCCGTTCCACCTTTTCTTATGACCATCATGTCTGACAATTTTTTTATAAATAAATATTGGTTAAATACTGGTCCAAATTATAGCATATAAATTGGAGTGACATCTCCAGGCGTTATCTAGCAATACGATAATGGCGGTAGCCTTTCTAATTGCGTTAAAAAGATCTCTTGCTTAATGCTTAAAAATCAAATCTTCATAGGTGGCGCTAGTGTGTAGATTGAAATTACCATGTAAAGGGTGGTGTTACAGATTAACATAAATACAACTTCCATTAATTTGTCAGACATGGTGGTCATAACAAAAGGTGGAATGGGGAATGTTGTATTACATAAAGTGTGCGCTTAACCCAACCAATGACAGGTCATAAGTCCTGTAAACACCTCGATCACCATATTCTGTTTCCAATTTGCATCTTTGTCTCTATTGAGATACAATTAATCCTTGATTATTGATAATTGATAACGCGCAATGGGTAAAATCCAGTATTCGTCTACAAGTATTTATAAACATTCAAAATGTTGTAAAAATAAGTTAAATATGAATTATTATTTTTCTTCTTCTCCTACTAACTAACTAACGATCACGCCGTCTCCCCGAAGGGATAGACAGAAAGAATGGACCGCCACACTTTCTTTCCTGACACATTTCTCTCGCTTCCTCAACATTCATATATCTCACATGGCCGACATTCAATATTTGATTCATTTATTTATTTCTGTTCATTTTTCTGAGTGATCTTATTTCTACGATATTAATGCTACTTCACTATTTTGCCTCCAAACTTTGCTTGATTCACTTCTATACATAAGGGTTGGCGCTATGGCACATTATTTATGTACTTATTAACAGTACAATCATATGGTAATAACTAACCATCACTCCGTCCTTGCGAAGGGGTAGGCAGAAAGAATGGACAAGCACACTTTTCTTCCCCGACATACTTTTCTCGATTCCTTAACATTTTTACATCCTGCCATGCACGCACGTCGATTTCTCTGAGTCCTCACGGGGCCGATATTCAATATTTGATTTATTTGATCGTACCACGTTTTACTCGGTCTTCCCCTATTTCTGGTTCCATATACATTATTAACATATATATTTTTACCATTCTTTCTTCATTCATTCTTTCCATGTGTCCTAACCATCTTAATCTTCCATTATGTTGTTTATAACACTTTATTGAAAGTTCTAATTGTTAATAAATTTGATAATGATTTTTTTTTTGCAGGTACGATCACAACACAAAAATACCCGATGTGTCATTGCGCTTGTCCTAATCGCTGGGACGATGCAATAGTTGTAGCAGCGTGGGGATGGGAGGACGGGAGCGATCCGGTTCCATCTCAATATATAAGCGAGCACTTAAAATCTTGAGCCAGTATTGTCCGGAAGAAGTGAGAGTGATCGTATGTGACTCAGTATTACGTAAAAACTCTTGGGGTGAGTAATACTTGAGATACTTTCTAAGTGATGCTGGAATGAGAAAATAATTGATGAAATATAATGCCATTCAATGGTAAAATTTAACAATGTTCTCACCGTAATTGTGTAAACACCCGTTAACCGTTTCATTGCGATTTTTTTACTTTGAGATTAAAAAAAATGTATCCTGACAGTAGTTTTAAGAAACAAGGAGCAATTATTAATCAAAAGATTTTGAAAAAAACATCCTGGAATTTTCTTAATTTGTATTTAATTTATAAGCTTTTGATAAACTTAACCATTAACACTGTGGAATGTCACAATGGGGAACTTATTTAATCACTGTGTTTTCGACTATTGGGGTAATTTTTCTCGACATGTGATCGTTTCTTTAAAAAAACCTTATAATAAATAATTAATACATTACTGATATTGTTTCAAAATTAAAACATTGAATAACATAAATCATTTTTATGAACTTCACATAAACTCATTTTGATATTATAATAAAGAAAAGGCTTTTTTTGAGACTGGACAAAGATGTGGAAAAATGTGTCAAATTGAATTTATTCAAAAAATATTTTATGATGGGCTTACCGTTCCTTCAGCATTCTCAATTTGCTATTATATGAATGCCTTAATTGGGTTTGATTAAACATTTTAATTACTATATATTACTACACAATAACACTAAACTGAACAATGGTGAAAAACTTTATATTAAATCCTAAACATCGTTGAAAGCATGTCACTTACATCAAATATGTTTATAAAAAGTTGATTTATTTCATCTTATAATAATTACAAAATGTTGTATTCTGTGTACTTTTAATTTCAATGTTCAAATGGAGAGAAATGAAAATTTTAACCTTTAAATTGAAAAGATATTTACCACCTTTCACAAAAATGCTTTTTACTCAATGAAATGATTTATATCAAAGACCATTAATAACAATTGTTAGGTTAGAAAAAGATATTTTTTTTAAAAAGTGTCATACGTTTAAAAAACAATGTGATTTTAAACAGTTTTCATTCAAAAACAGATGAAAAAATCTTTTTCTCTTATTTTCGGACAGAATTCTTTCTTTTAAGCTGAAGACAAACGACCTGTCGTTGGTAGCAGAGCTTCCGCAGCATTTGTCATGATTATAATATAAGGAACATTAACCCATCTTACACAAGTGTTCAATCTGCGCGGAATAAAATAATAATAAGACAAACGGTTTAATCATGAATGCCGTAACGCCAAAAATGATGGTTTACGAAAGGGAAGAAGGAATGAAAGTTTGTTACACAAGATTGAATCAGGAAAACCTAGAGCAGGTAACTGAATGTTTACAAATTATAATGTAAACGCGATTGTTTTGTTGGTTTGATAGAGATTTTTTATTTTAATGGAAATATTAAAACTAGTGAAAAAAATCTTTTGTCTTGCAAGGACATTATCAAACTTAACCAAATGTTAAAATTAGGTTTAGTTTTAGCATGTTCTCGCAAAGCAGGTAATTTGTCACCAGCATTTATATTTCTATATAAATAAATAATTCTGTAAAACCGACAAAACAATCGCGTTGACATTATAATTTATGATGGAGTCTTAAGAATTAAAAATTGCAACCATCAATAGCATGCTCATTGTAGATGGCAGAACGGACAATGACGTCGAATGAAGGATCGGTGCTACAAAGTGAATGGAGCTTTTAAAGCAGTTATTGGAAACAATAAATTATAAAAAAAAACGATAAGAGCTGTTCTGGTTGGAGTTTTGGTTCTAACCCTTATATGTGGAAGCAAAGTATTGAACTGAAAGAAAAAGGAAAAGGATAGAATAAATGCCTTAAGATATATGAAGGAATATAGAGCGCAATAAATTATTATGAAAAAAAAATACAGATCACTGTGTTAGTTTAGATACACGTAGAGCATAGATGAAGATAAATGGTTAAAAAAGTATGAGTTGGCGATGTGAATGGAGTACGGAGTCGGTAAAGACCGTGGAAAACGTGGCATGATGAAAATGATATAATTGACGATATTCGAAAGAGCTCTGACTGCCTTACCGAAGGTCCCGGGTTCGATTCTTGACGACAGCAGTATGATTGTCACACTATCTTTGATCTGGTGTAGAATTTATGTGACAATAAAATGGTGATATCACATGTCACGAAAATTAATAAAGCTACTAAAAACAAAATTTATGGAGAAATTGGATTCAAACAACCTGTTGTATACAAAAAAAAAAATAACCATAAAATAATAACGACAGTTTTTATTTTATTTTAGCTATACTTTGTGTTGTAGATGTTTACTTTGTCTTTTTTTTTTTTAATATACGTTGTATATACAACACTATTACATATCAGACATGTTGCGGACAACCAGTGCTTCTTCAGTGATACATATCATAAATACTCCGAACTTTGGAGAGTATCATGTATTCCAAATGTCGAACCATCTCTCATGCGTTCTTGGTATTATATATTTTTTATGTTTTACCTGTTCTCAATAGATGCCTTAAACGTTAATTGTTGTTTGTAATATCTTTTGAGAAAATAAACTGATTTGATTTGAAAAGATGCATATTTAAAATATTATAATATTATTGTAAAAATTTTAATATGTATCTTTATAAAATGTATCACTAAAGAAGGACTGGTTGTCCGAAACATGTTTGATATGTAATTTTAATAGTACTCGTATTGTATATACAAAGTATATAAAAAAGAAAAAGACAAATAATAACACTGGTTTTAAAGGTTGACTATGTTAGAAGTCGGAAGAATCAAAGTGCGTGTATAGTAAATAGAGGAATAAATAGAGGAAATTAGAAAGGTGTGTAGGATAAAGTAAGGTGGCCGTTTAATATTTCTGTCTACCCATCCGGAGAAACGGCGTAATGGTTTATTTGTTTATTTGATATAAGTCATTCCGTGTGGAAAAACGCCCGTGTACGGGTACCTAGTGTCGTCAGCTTCGTAATAACGCTAATTTTTATGTCACACGTCAACTGCCAAACAAATTTCGGACACGTCGCCATTTTAAATAATAATTATTACTCTCATTGAAAACAAGCACGTTACTCGATTTCTCTCTATGCGTATTACAAATACCATTTCTGTACAAAGAAGCTAGTTATTTCATGCAAATAACAGCTATTTTACGTAATCCTTAAAAAACACTCATACTTTTCTCTGGCCTTTGGAACCTTGTCGATGTGTGGTATGACTCGTGTCTATACCGAGAGATGTAATTATATATTAACCTAAATGCGACGGGTATTTTTTAAATGACGAATGCAAAGGATTGCAATCATTGATAGATATTATATTTTTATATCGCACAATATCAAATCTGAGCAAAAATAATTACTATATTTTTTGTGAATGTATACTTATACTTGTGTGGGACTGGGAGGATTAATCCCATCCCCCCTACCTAACCTATGGCTCTAGTATGCTGGTAGCAGCATAGCGTCCCCTGGAGACAAGGACCCTGTCTTTGCTCCGACGACGACGAGCTCGAACGCTCTCGCCTTTTCCTCTAAATACCCATTCTGGCCGAAAAATGGGTCGCTATTCACAAGAACCTGATAACGCTGCAAAGTCGTGCAAGGCGCGCGGGTGCAACTTGAGGGTTCACTTCAAGAACACACACGAGACCGCAATGGCCATCAAGCGGCTGCCACTCCGGCGTGCCACTTGAAGAATGTGATCGTGATAACTAAGGGGGGTGTGTGTGGAACTGGGAGGATTAATCCCATCCCCCCTACCTAACCTATGGCCCTAGTATGCTGGCAGCAGCATAGCGCCCCCTGGAGCCAAGGACCCTGTCTTTGCTCCGGGCTTATTACCGCGTCCTTGGGCCGAGCGACACGCGTCCGCTCGAACGCTCTCGCCTTATCTATTGTCATACACTTGTCTGTGCCGAAATAAATAACTGTGTACCAACCAACCTCCGACTTTTCACTTGCACACCGAACCACCTCACAACTACACTTGTACTCGTATACGAATACTGGATTTCACCCACCGTGGGTTATCATTTCATGCTTAATGGTTAATAAACATAAATCTTCATAGGTGGCGTTAGTATGTGGATTATATCAAGAGTAATCTTAAAAAGATTAACATATGTAATCAAAATCTTCATAAATGGCACATTGAAACTATGTGAAATCTGGCATAGGACTTCATAGGAAGCTCGAGAAGTTTGCCAGAACAGGCCAGTGTGGCGATCCATCCTCTCTGCCTACCCCTCCGGGGAAATGGCGTGATGGTTAGTTAGTTAGTTAGTTAGACTTTAACATATATACAACTTCCAAAAATTTGTCATACATGGTCATAAAGAAAGGTGGAATGAGTAATGTTATAATTACATAAAGCGTGTGCTTAACCCAACCAATGACAGGTCATAATTCCTGTAAATACATTAATCAACCATATTCAGTTTCCAATTTGCATCTTCGTCTCTATTGAGAAACAATCAAATAATTACTCATTATAAACCACAATTATCCATCTGGCTTTATTTGTAGTAAACAAATTGGTCTTAAACTACGGTTAGCTACATTAACAGCTCAGATAGATAGTCCAAGTTTATCATAATATTAAGTAAAATTAATTAGCAATTAGCGAGATTTAAATGAAAAAAAAAGCATTGGACTAAGCTGGGCAGCTTTCGGAAACATGGGTTAAATCCTTAAAAACCGGAAAATACCGATCAACCTGAAACGAAAAGTCTATTAAGTCTATTTTGCCAGTTGGTACTCGTGGTCTTGAAACTGTAACATTGTCCAAACAAAGTGCCAAGAAACTACGAGTGACCCAAAGAGCCATGGAAAGCCATGTTAGGAATAAGCCTAAGAAACAGAGTCGAAAACGATACGCCGAGAGAAAAAACAAAGGTCACTGACATCATTCACCGGGTAGTGACTCTAAAGTGGCAATGAACAGGTCATGTAGCCAGAAAAATGGCTAAGAAGACTGCGGACTTGGAGACCGGCAAAGAGAAGTGCAGGGCGACCGCAACTACGGTGGAAGAATGACCTGAACAGACATGTCGGAATAACCTGGATGCAGTCTGCACTGGACAGAGTGGCGTGGAAGCAAATGGAGCAGGTATTTGTTCATGAATGGTTGGGAATAGGCTGGAGAAGAAAAATAAGCAAAATGACAATGGTTTATATTATAAGAAACATTAAAATATGAGCTGCAAATGCAGCAGTTTGAAACCATTTTTTACTACAAATGCAGCCAGCGGCACTGTATGGGTTAATAAGTATGAACCGGGTTGTGTCTTAGCTTAAACCCATGTACTATGGATGGGAAAAGGGCGTTGAATGACAGCTACTAACACCGACACCGAAATCATCACCCGGATTTACTTAATTAATTTATTTATTTATCGATAATTTATAAATTAAGTATTAGGTTTTAAAACCTTCCAACTAGGGTAACTCGGGGGGTTCTACATCATTTTAAAAAACTGTATCATAAGTTAACTTTTTGTTGCTTCATTACACGGTTACTCGGTTTTAAATATTTATAACCGGGAAAGCAAAGCATTGAACTGGCAGAAGAATGATGAGAGCAAATTGAATGGGGTATAGATAACACCTCTAAGACGTACGTGCGGTAAAACAATATATAACAAAATTTAAAATGCTAATACGAGGAAGGCAGAACAGGAATGTAGAGTAAAAAAAGGTATAATGAAAAAAAATATATAATTTCACAATTTTTTTGGACATACTCGTATGCAACATATGGATGAAAAATAATGACGAAAAAAAAGTTTACGTTAACGATATCAATGGAATACAGAGTTGAGGAAGACCGAGAAAAACATGTCATGATTAAATTAATCAAACTTTAAAGTTTGGCCAAGTAAAAAGTCAGTTAAGAGACGGTGTGCGTGTATGTGGAGGAAGCTTGAAAGGTGTGTTAGTAAACATTAGAGTTATTTCAGAAAAGAACAGCCTCTCTCTGCCTACCGCTCCGGGGAAACGGTGTGATGGTTGGTTAGTTAGTTTCATTTGTAATATATGATTCAATACGAAGTGATACAAATTTTAAAATAAAGAAGGTTGAATTACCTACTACTTAACCGTCGCGTTGCCATGTGGTCAATTGAGTTTCCACTGCCAATTTAAAGTTGATTTTCTTAAAACCTATGGACCCTAATATTATAAAAAAAATTGTAATCCTCCATTGAAGTGTTCTCAATATTTCGTTTAAAAAAAAAAAAAAAAAATTAATTCCTTCATCCCAAAAAAAAAATATTTTCTAAGACTGCCCTCACCTTCATTCGTGTTAAGGTAGAATTTGTTTTGCTAATATTTACAACTTTATCAAAAGTGACAAATACTTACTCGCTGTTTTGAACGTATTATAAATTAAATATTTGGCCTTTTCTCATAGGATCGTAATAATACCGACTGTGGACGGAAACGCAGCACGCAACTTAATAATATCAGAACCGTGAAAATATTAACACTTTACCAAAAGGGACAAATATTAATACGTACTCGTTGTCTTGAACGTACTATACATTTTGCCTAGGTGCCTTTATCATACGTAAAATCTCGTAAAGTCTCGCCCCGCTGGCCGCGGCGCGGCGCGGCGGGGTAAGACAAGTTTATACTTGGTGTCAGTCGCTCGTATGCTGTGACGCATTCCATATCAGAAATCGCATGTTTCCAGAAAAAAAAAATAATGATATGTTTTTCAAATAATCCATGTATGTTATAGATATCGATCTATTCCTAATGAAATTCACTACAAGATGACATAAATTAAATTTTGATTCATCGAGTCATATGCTTGATATTTAGACAAAGTTAGCAGTAAACTGAATTGACCACATGGGAGCGAGCGTTTTGTTTTGAACACGGTACGTTAAGGGTTAAACCTACCAAAAAAAAACTTTTCATAGTATACCTATATTACCCAAATTCTTGTGTCACCCCCCCACTATTATCTTTCCGCATATTTCCAAAATCACTTATTTTCTTAATCTTATCCGCTATTTTTCGCATTACGCTTTACAGTTAATATATACGTCATTCATGGAGGCATTTCGGTATCTAGTAGTCAGGTAATTAGTATTACGTTCTAGTCATATTTTGCACATGAGTAGAAAATATATTAGCTTTCGATGGGTTATTTTAATGTAAAGGTGTGATTGAAGGATGCTGCCACCTAAGTGCCGTTAGAATGCTTCGTAAAGCGACGAGAAGCGAGACGCATTGTTGCCCACTTTGCTGTGTGAGTAGTTTCAAAGATTGTCAAACTGTGCATCGCTGTAATTCAATATTTAAATAGTTGACCCTTACAATTATGCTGAAATAATAATATTTTATAAAATAGTTATGTAATTAAACGTAGAAAAACATATGCAATGAAACTTCCTCTAAAACGTTTTAAAAAAAATTGAATAATGTTATTTTTATTTCATTGTGTATTCATTAAATTTGTACAGAATCTGATTTTAACTTATGATGTGTTGATATATTTTTAAGCAAAAGTTTTACGTATATTCCATACCCTTAAATTTTTAGTATGCGACCCGTTCTGAATAAAATGTTTTTTATTTATTTTAAAATTAAATAAAATATTTATAAATGAAAGCGCACTTTACAATTCAAAACCATGGCGCTTACTTTATGTATTATCTATGTATTTAAAGATTAATTAGAATAATTACGTATATTTCATTAAGGCTTAGTATAATTTTTGAAATTTTTAAATTATTTTGGTTACAATTACATTATTTATTTTATATTTTTATAAAAAAAATTGATTCATAGTGTAAGGACAATAGGAAACTATTCCCTAAAAGAATAAAACGAATCTATACTAATAAAAATATTAAATTACAAACAGAACCGTTTTTACGTCGCATGAAGTATTTAATTTGTATACTTTCGTACAAAGCACTAAATTTGTGATGAGACATTATTATAAATATAATTTAACACTTATATATTTGTGTTTAAACCACTTTATTCTTATTGAACGCTAAGGGTATTAACACTGTGGAATTCCAAAGTAATGTAATTAGGAAATTGAAAATAACTTTGTTTAATCCACTAATTATTAAAAAAATAAATATATATTAAAAAAAACACGACATGTTTAGGAGAATGCCTCCATCTTCAGGTGTAAAAATATAATAAAAACTAAACAAAGAAAATATACAAACGCATTTCCAATTCGATACAATAATTCAAATTTCATTAATTTCTATATAAATGGTGTCTTTTTAAATGTATGTTTTTTTCTAAATTACATTTTTTTTTATTATCATCATGTATTATTTTTAATACTTTTTATAAGTTCTTAGTGTTCAAAAGAATATACTAGTACTTATAACAAATAGCCCAATTTCGTCATAGAAAAAATAAAAGTTTATACTTATAGCAAAGTTAGATAAACGTTTGAGAAACTTCAAGCATCCTCGGTTTTACCATCACCAGATTTCGAAAGAAAAAGTAAACGCGTTGTTAATCGAAAAGTTGAATTCGAATAACGTAAATATAACAGGTTTTTAAGGTATCGTTTTGTATTTTGACTAAGTTGCCTGAATATAACCGCAATGGCGGTGGTGCTTGCTGCCGTTGGAATGTCGGAGAAAGATAACGGAATTGTACCATAAACTCAAAACATTCGTTCAGTCATGCCGCTTATATTTTAAAGCGCGGTTTGATTTGTCAATGCAAAGATAAAATTGACTATTTTTGTACGTTTTCAATGCCACAGACGTGCTTATGTTAGATAAAATAAAGTGCTAATGTGTATGAGCTTTGCGGATAAGTGGAAAATATAATAGTGTAAATGAGAAGGAGAATATTTACGATGCTCTTCGAGAGGCTGTATAGAAAAGTGTCAAAAAGTTGTTTTCATAGATCCAATAACAGTGACATTATAGGTAAGAAAACCTTGATAAAATTATTCTTTTTCACGTTAATTTTTTTCTCTAATACTATTTTTTAAATGCAAATAACAAAAAATATTCAAGTATTGAGTAACTAATAGATTTTGAAACCAAATTGAATTCAAGATTTAATTTAGGTTCAATTTTATGTACAATATATTTGTAAAGAAAAATTAACACCGTAAAAAACATTTACTTTATATGTTGTAGTGTTAACAAAGTTATAAATGAAATAATTTATTTTCATTCTTTAAAAGTAAAAAAAAATGTTTCAAAGAATTGACGCCATAATCTTGAAGAAAATGTTGTGACAATCAATGTTAATGTTTCTATGATAAATAATAAATTCATTAACATTTGAAATTTTCATACTTCATGGATATTGTAGCTATAGTTATATTGTTTTTATAAAGAATAACGTTATATATTTTCCCTTGCACGTTCAATATTGTTAATATAAATTAATTTTAAATAAACGGGCACGCTTTTGATTATCAATTCATTTGACAATATCATAGCAAGACGAAACATGTCAATCGCATATATAATGTTAAAAATCCAAGAAAGATATTGTTTTAATTAATACATAATAACATAATAAAACAAATATTTAAGAAGCCAATATCGAAGTACTCGTTATAATGAATAATTTCTTCTGGGTTAAATATCATTTATTTATAAAAATGATTGCTGACTCTACTAACATTGTAGCTTATTAAGTAACCATGCATCCCTTGATTCGCCAGTTAAACTCCTGTCTTACAGTATTCAATAAGCGTGCTTATTCAATATTATTAGATTGCTTAAATGTGCTTAGATGCATAATTTTTTTTTATGTTTTTATTAGAATGACAAATAAAATTTCTAAAGTTTGTTACAATAATAATTAAATAAAACGATGTTTTTTATTATTAATAATGAAATAAAACGACTCAATAAAAATAATCATTAGTACTTATCACAAATAGCCCAGGTTAATTCTTAAATTTGAATTAATGTATCCAATTTTAAAAGCGTTTTTATATTAGTCTTTTTTTGTTTAGTTTTTATTATATTTTTACACCTGAAGATGGAGGTATCCTCCGAAACATGTCGTGTTTTTTTAATATTTTTTTAATAATGAGTGGATTAAACAAAGTTATTTTCAATTTCCTAAGTAAAGAACGACGTTTGTTACAATGTTTTTCAGTGAGTTTTATACCCACGTAGATTTTTTTGTTTGTTTGAAAATAGTACTTAATTTGGGGTGTGAAATTTTAGAAATAATTTATTAACTTTATTTTTTTTAATCTACAAAGTGGTTTCGCTTCAAGCGTGGCTTCTTCATAGTAACAATACGAAACGATGAAACTCCGCTCGGAGCGAAACTGAAATTTTATAATCTTATGACGTTAACACTTACGAATTTTTTTTTGTGAATTAAAATACTGTTTTTCCATTTCATATTTTATTTTTCTCGACATATTTCGAAGCTTTTACACATTTTTGATATACATGATATTTTAGACCAAATACCAACACCTAAGTACAAACAAAATAATTGATTTTAATCAATAAATGTTACATAAATATAATAAAAAGAAAAAGAAATTCAAATGTGTAAAAAAAACGTGTTTTGATATATACAAAAATCTGCATTTATTTTAATTACATTATTATTCTATACATTGCATTTATACGTATGTATATATGTAAGTATGTTATTCTGCCAATCAATTACTTTTATGTTTCTCTGCTAAATACGGTGCGGAAGAAAGTATTAGAAAACAAGAACTGATAATTAAACGAGCGAGAAGAAAAATAATTATTGTGTTTTACAATTAGCATGTGCAGACAGAATTATCTTAGCAAATTGACCATATTGAAAGACGAAATCGACACTAATTAGTAACCTCGCATTCTCACGCGCTTAAAAGTGCAATAAAAATATCAAAGCAATGATAATTACCACTGGAGAACAGAATGTTTTTCCCGTGATTATTAAATTATGGTTGTGTGAACATCTTAGCTTAATTGTCGTCTTCTTCATCACATTTACCAATTTCCATCGATTGCAGTAGGCAATACGCAGACGAGACTTCAAAGATAAAGTCTTAATAAAAAATAATTGTCATCATAAGCCAGTCATCAGTATAGTAACATGTTATTATTATTATTATTATTCTGATGACTTGTTTTTTAAGTGCGCCGTTTTGTAAAATCAATTACTCCAAGGGTAATAAAATACAAAATGGACGTAATGTTTTAACTTTTTTTTTTCATTTTTAACACTGATGATTTTAACACTGTGTCCCGAAACATGATTGTAATAATGTTTTTTTTTTTTTTTTAATAAATTTTTATGTGACTTTTTGTTTCATCAAACCAACCGGTTTCGCTTCTCCCATTTTATATGTTTATATATTGTTTTTTCGCTACATTTTAATAAATTTGCTTCATAACAAAGCTCCGGCGCTAAAAAAATATATGGAAAAGAGTTTTTTAAACTATTTAAAATAATTTCACACGACAAATTAAGTACTTCATACGAAATTATAATATTAATTGTCATATCGAAATTATAATAATAATATCAATTGTCTTGTCTTTGGATATCAGAAGGCGTTTATTTAATTTATTTTAAACATTTAGAAACATGTTTTTTTTTAATCTTGAGTATATTCGTGTAACTTGTCGACGTTTGGAAAACAATTAGCGTTTCGGATACGGCTGCAGTCTTCATCTTCAGATTAGTTATGACTACCCCGAAGATGGAGACTGTAACGAAAGGGTGCTTTTTTTTGTCTTGTGGCAGGGGTATTTTTAAGTGAATGATATTCCTCTGACGGCCACGAGTTCTTTTCAATACACTGACACATCTTGTTTCCTCAACATTCATTTATCGTGTCATTTACATACGTCGATTTCTCCGACTCCTCGCGTTTCTGACATTTAATATTTGATTGATTTGATAGTGACGCGTTTTTCTCGGTCTTTCTCTATTATTGCTCCGCTTACATCGTTAACATAAATTTTTTTTACATTTCGTTCTTAACGTACATATCCAAACCGTCATTTTGATGCATTTATTATTTTGTTCATATCACTTTCATTACAACTGTATTTACTTCTTATATGTGCATTTGATTCTCGATACATTCGTCAAAGAAATCTAAGAAATTATAGCTCATAAAAAAAAAATCTACTTGTAATGACCTTATATTAAGTAATTTCAACAACCCTCTGTACATTTATTTATTTTGTGTAACCGATATTTCGAAGATTGTTACAGTCTACATCATTAAGAGTGTAAAACCTAAATAAGACGATTTTTTATGAATTCGTGAAACACTGTTTTTTACACTTTTGAATTTATTTTTCTCGACGTGTTTCGAAGGCTTACACCTTCATCACCAGGAGAAAGATTTAAACTCAGTTTATATCAAGGATTAATTGTATCTCAATAGAGACGAATATGCAAATTGGAAACAGAATATGGTGGTCGAGGCGTTTACAGGACTTATGACTTGTCATTGGTTGGGTTAAGCGCACGCTTTATGTAATACAACATTCCCCATTACGACCTTTTTACGAACACCACGTCTGACAAATTTTTGGTAGATGTATATATGCTACAATGTTGGACTACACTTCAAATTTTTTAGTTCAATCTACACTAGCACCATCTATTAAGATTTGATTAAGCATTAAGTAGAAGATCTTTGTGAAGATGATGTGAAGTTTATATAAAATACATAAATAAGAGTAATTCCTACGTGCCACTAACCACATCGCCTTCATGAAACGGTGTATATAGTCGATACGAAGGTATACAGTTACACCGAATACAACATAAATTAAATTTGAACGACTTTCAAATACACCATTAAAATATTCAAGACCAGTCTGTCGATGCCAGCGAGCCTGGCGAAACCGGTCGCTGTCTAAATAAAGACAAAAGTGGAAGTAGTTAAAAAACATCGTTTTATTTAATTATTAATTAAAATATTTCTTCATTAATCCTACAATTTCAGTTTTTTTTTTTGCATTATCTTCGTCTTCCTTATCCTTGACCTCTATACTGGTGGGCATAGGGCCTCTTCCAAACGTTTCCATTCCTTATTTATTGTTACTTTAACAATGATATAAACTCTTCTTCTTCTTACTCTTAGTTTAGGTCGTATGACCTGTTTGTGACGGTGGGCTGTCCTGGAATGATGATGTCCGGCCATCTCTCAATCTCTTCGGCGGCCTTCCTAGTAATCTCTTGCTGCTTGGGTTTTCATCCTTAACAATTATTGCAATTATTGTATTCTCAATGCGGTCCACGTTGTTTTCTCTAAAAGCACCTTCTGCTTCTTCCTCATCTCACTTTGTCTTCAACACCACACACAGACCTTATTGTTTCATTTCTGATCCGATCTCTGAGGGTTTTGCCTGCGATGGAGCGTGGGGTTCGCATTTCTGCTACCCTAAGAAGGTTCTTAGTTCTATTGGTATCGGCTCTGACCTCTTTCACATACGTCCTGATGGGACAAAAGCATATAAATTCCATATTTAATAATTAGTATAAATTAAGTTTTCTAGAAATTTGATTAAACTTTAGATAGGTGAAACATATTATTCCCATAAACTTTAATAAAACTTCTGAAAGTGAACATTTCTATCAGTAACTGGCGTGCGTGTGTATGACACGATTTATGAATGTCGAGGAATCGAGATAAGTGTGCTAGTTAGTTTTTGAGTTTGTTATTTTGAACATAGTCTCTAGTCTTTATGGCATATACTGGCAACACACACAATCCACAAACCTTTCGTTTTAGTAATATAAAGTAAAAAAAAAAATGGTTTGTAACCATTGTTTAGCATTTAATTTATATTCAGAAAAATCATGTTTCTTTAACGAGGTTCCTTGGTTCATTTGGTGAAATAATCGTTTTATTCAATTAGATTAATTATGCAAAAAATCAGTGGCGGCTGACGGTAAAAATATAATATTTTACGCCAGAAAAATGTGTTCGCATTTATCATAGCGCTCATGTAGGTCACTTGATCATTTATCTTGTTTTTGCATGATTGTAATGGGTTAAATAATCCATTGTTTTAACCAAACACTACAAAACTTTAACAATTTAACCTTTTTAAATTTAGAACACTGTTATAACTTATCACAATTTATTTAAATGAATTTGTCGCGACAACTGTTTTACCAACCTATGTATGGTGCAGATCTACGGAATAAGTAACCCAGTGGGCAATGAAGTGAAGAATGTTGAAGATTACTCTGCCAGACGGAAATTGAAATGAATAGAGCAGCGAAAGGATCATAGTTGCCGATGTAGCGTACAAAATTGCTTAGTTCTCGTGAAATTGGCCCAGCCATATATTGAAGGCAACGGATGATCGGTGGACCAGACGCACTTTGGAGTGGCGACCGAAAAACGGCCACAGAAATTTCGGTAGAAGACTAGCAATATAGTCTGATGGCATGAAACAAGTGGCAGGAGGTCAATAGCACAAAAATGATAGAGAGTTGTGTAAAGTAAGGGAAGGAGACAAATGTCCAACACTGAACGACGTATGACTGATGATGATGATGATTATATTAATGTTTCTTCTTCTTTCTGTGTCCTGTCAGGTCTTCTTAACGCTGAATATCATCTTTGAGTGATGACCTGGGGAAAAATATCCAGAGTGGTATCCCCTTGCCTTCCCTGGAGGATTTTCTGTCGTTACCTTCCCTTAGCTGGGTGTATCCAGTTTTATTGCGCTGGAAGCTCGCCATTCGTCCTCTCTCTATCTACTATGTCACATTGCCCGGGGCTCGTGGGCAATGTGACATAGTAGATAAGACCTCTCGTGGACGCTAGTGAGTTGGACTTGATAGAAGTGTTGCTGTTGTAAATGCAACATGGCGCCTTACAACATTTTATAGAGGCATACTTTCCAGCAAAACATACCCCGTCGTAGCCTTACTACCCTTTTGAATATTAATGTTTAACGGTGTTTAAGGCTCGACACCAGACAGCGCAAATCTATATTTCGGACCTTTGCGTGACATCCATGCCAACGGAAAGGCAACGTTTACTTAGATCAGTAGAAACAAATTCAAACAACATAACAATTCCAGTCAGAGCTAATAAAGCAAGTTTCTATGATCGTGCTTTCAGCGTTGCGGATCCGTTGGCGTGGAATAGCCTACAAGTATTTAGTTTGATGATAGTGACGTTAAATTTATGGAACTTCTGAAGACTGCACTATTCAGTCAGTCTTTTCCTAGTGCGCCCTTGGAGTAATTGATTTTACAAAACGGCGCACTTAAAATACAAGTCATCAAAATAATAATTATATTTAAACAAAAAATGAAAACATGAACCGCCATTGCTTGATTTAATCTGCTCATTAGAAAAATAATGCACGCTAATGGAAGTCGACCATGAAGTTGAATGTATGAAACGATTATAATTTGTAAAAAAAAAAATGCTTTTAAGCTTTTATTATGATCACTAACACGAAAATGCTCCCTTAAAAACTAAATTTATATTCTACGTCAAGGTTAACGGAATACTTAATTTTGAAAACTTTTTCAGTAACAGATAATTTTTCAGTCACCAAATAAAAACAAACAAATCAAGCGTTTTTTAAAGTGTAAAGATTAAATATATCTGCCCCAATTTGTCCATACCAGTGAGCTTGACAAAACCGGTCAAAAATGTAAGACTCTTTTCCCATTCCATGGTTTCTTCGGCAAGACTCTGGGTGCCTGTCTATACGTTCTCTAACAAGAGACATGTATTGCCCATTTCCAATCCAAAGTGATTGAGGGGGCCCTGAGGATAGTCGGGCTGAAGTGGCGGTGAAATGGCCATATTTGTCGGACAATGGACAGCCGAAGGAGCAAACGGGTTCTTGAGTGGAGATCGCGCACAGGATTCTGTAATTTTTTTTAAATTTCATTTAATTTATTTTTAAATATAGACGCCCCTCTACCCGTTGGATCGACGATATTATAAAGATTGTTTGACGTGTATTGATTAAAGTGACGATGGTTGGGGGGTAGTGGCGTTATTTTAGAGAGGCTTACGTTCAGTAATGAACGACAAAAGGATGATAAGGAGAGGAAGAAGAAATGTATTAAAAAACAAGGAACTAAGCCCAGTAATAAATATTACGAATTGCAACGTCAGTTTTGTAGAAGTTTTATTATAATTTATGGAAAAGACATATTTCGCCCTTTTAAAGCATTATCAAACTTCTAGAAAATTGACGTTTTCATTCGTACCTATTAATTATTAAATATGGAGTTTTACGTCATTGTTCAAGAACGAATAGGCTAACTCAGAAATGTATGGAAAAAAGTTACCTGTGAACGTATAGTAAAATATTTCTTTTAAATTTAATTTAAAGAACAGAGCTCTTCCATTTAAATCGTAATTCCTAGTAGGGCATTCCTAGCGGTCTGTATTTGAACTGCCGGTCTCAAAGAAATTTCTCAATTTTAAAAAACCGCTTAAACTTTAAGTTTCTCCATAACGTGAAACCCTTAAATTTAATTACAGATATTTGAACAGGCGGAAAGTAGGTTCGTAATTGCTTTTAAGTGCCTACCTAGATACCTTAATATCCTTTATAAAATACCACGGAAGTCGATTTCAAAAATATTCAAGTGTTAAGATTTTTAAAAAATAAAAGAATTATTTATTTAAAGTAGGTCATGATTATAACGAATAAAAACGTCTATTTTCTAGAAGTTTTATTATATGTTATGGGAGAAACGTGTTTCGCCTTTCATCGGGAAAGCATTTTCATTATTTAATTTTAAAATTCCTTAGAAAGGGGAGACCTGTCAATCCCATAAGCTATAATAAAATTCCAAAAGTCTAACCTCGATTGTGATTGCTGTGAAAAGACTTCAGAATACAGATCTTGGTGGAGGATAACAGCACATGTAGGCACGCAGGACTTTAAAGCATAGCGCAGAGACGACGCCACAGGGAAGAAGAGAAGGAGAAAGGGAAGACCACCGGGAGACGATGAAGGCTCCACTATCAGCGCTTTCCCCTGCCCCAGATCCCCCAGAATGTTTGGATCCAGGATTTGGCTCTTCAGTCACATGCTGACCAACAACCGTGAAGGACAGTCTTCCTCGGACACGTGGGACAGCCAATGATTATGATGTTGATGAATCATATTTCTAGAAAATTATTAATCAGACTGAAATTCAGTTCGTTTCTCGTATATCTAAAAATCGCTCATTTTGCCCATTTGAACAACATAATCGCACAATTTAGATCCTGTACACAAGAAAAACGTGACAGGATTAAACACGCCAGACTAAGGTTTAAGATTGTGGACCAGTGGTGTTCCATAAACATTGATTTTTTAAGGAAAAAAAAAAATAACTCACAAATTATTATTACTGACTTACATCACTTTAGAAGTACTGTAAAAGCTGAAAAAAAAATTAACGAAACTTTTATAAGAACATAGGTGAGACTTGGTAGAAAAACATATTTTTTGTTTCAGAATAAAAATGGGAAATATAATAAATCCTTGACCATTTTCAAACTTAATAAAAGATCTACTTTTTTAATGAAAAAAATACGTTTGCTAAAAAAAAGTTAAAATGCAAAAAAAAACACATTTTTTTTACAAATATTTATGAAGAATTTAATTTACATTTCAATGTTCAATGTGTATTTTTTGCAAAACCAATAAACCGATAATGTAGATCATCTCAACACTGGCTTATTTTTTTCAATCGGTTTCCGTAAAAATGTTCAAATCTTCTGTTTTATTGTGAAGCTTATAATTAAAATTATAAATTGTATTTTTGAAAACTTTAAAATATAAATATAAAATTGATACATACAATTTTTTTGAGGAAAACATGGCATGATCAAAGGAATCAAATATTGAATGTCGGCCACAGGAGGAGTCATAGAAATCGACGTGAGTGCATGACACGATGTATGAATGTTGAGGAAACGAGAGAAATATGTCTGCCCACCCCTTCGGGGAGACGGCATAATGATTAGTTAGTTAGGTTTTTATTATTTATTTACTTAGCAGTTACCGTTAAAATACTGGTTTTTATTTCAGTGCATAAAATGATAGATTTTTGGTTACCACGACATTTTTTTGCCAGAAACACTTTGATATTTCAACAATAATAACTGTTTTATTAAAACACTGTTATAGAATACCACAAATTGAATTAATTGCTTTTGAAATTGTCGCGACAGCTGTTTCGCTAACCAATATGAACATCATCAGGTATTACAATCAACTTATTGTTGAGTTTGATTGTAGCATCTAATGATGCTAACATTTGTTAGCGAAATAGCTGTATGACAATTTAAAAGAAATAAAATCAATATTCATAAAAATTCGTCAAAATCAATATGTGATATTCCATAACATTGTTTTAATTAAACAGTTAATAACGTAAAATGAAAAAATAATGACGATAAAAAAATAATCATTTTAAACATGTATTCAGATTTAATTAAACTTGATTGTGAAATCAACTTGAAAAAACTATGTATATATTTTAAAAAAATTATGCAATTTTATTATTTTTTCATCATTCACAATACAAATGGAAATGGAACCAGAAATAGAGGAGACCGAGAAAATGGTGGCACGATCAAATAAATCAAAAATTGAATGTCGGCCATGTGACGAGTCAGAGAAATCGACGCGCCTGCAAGCCACGATGTATGAATGTTGAGGAATCGAGAGAAATATGTCAGGAAAGAAAAGTGTGGCAGTCCATTTTTTCTGCCTACCCCTTCGGAGAGATGGCGTGATGGTTAGTTAGTTAGTTAGTTTTACAATACAATGTACTTCTACAAATAAATTTCAAGTAATAACTTAAAATGATGTTCTGAAAGAACATTTAACCCGTTTATTATGTTGATTCTATTGAAAGAAAAATCTATACATTCCGCCACTGGAAAACCTTGAATAAAGGTTCGGATCAAGGGACATTATTAGGTCAACAGGATATGTGCCAAAGAAAGAAAAACCCATTCTTAAGTATTTCTATATATCTAGACTACTGGATTTGTAATATATTTCTTACTGTTGTTTTATCTTTCTTTTGGAAACTGGGGTTTAGTTAGAAAAATAAAGGTTTTCCATTTTACTAGCATTTCGATTAAAATAGTAAGATGCTTTTATTTACAAATTGTATTTCTTTATTTTCTGTCAATGCCAATTTTTTGACAATGGAATCTCATAAAACTAACTAACTAACATCAAGCCGTCTTCCTGGGAGGTAGGAAGAAAAAATGGACTCTCACACTTTTCATTCCTGACATACTTCTCTCACTTCATCAACATTCGTACATCTTCTCATGCACGCATGTCGATTTCTCACTTCTCACGTGGCCGATCAATATTTGATTTATTTGATCGTGCCACATTTTCCTGGGTCTTTATCTATTTCTTGTCACATGTACATCTCAAAAATTCATGGCGGAAGTTATTGGAAATAATGAAAATAAATGTAAAAAATATTTTTTAAATGTGCATTTTGTTAAAATCCACTAATGTTTGTGTCTTCGACCGGTTTCGGCAGCTCGCTGACATCTTCTGGTGGTGAAGGCTATGACCAGATGAAGGCAGCGAGCTTCTAAAAACCAGTCGAAAACATGAAAATTGATGGATTTTAACTAAATATACATTTAAAAAAGATTATTTTTAATTTTCGCTTACCTGGGTCGTTCCATTTCAAAACACGTTTTTAGCACGAAGAAATCGTGCTGAAATAGTATTAAAGACTAACAGGTACAAAAAAAAAAATTTTCATAAACTGTCTTAATATCTCATTACTTTTTTGGGTTGCAATTAGCCCCTTAATACAAATATGAATAAAATGTTTTGTTTTATCATTCTTTACTCATTATCAAATAAACCTTTGCGCCGTTTCACCGAAGGGGTTGGGTAGAAATTAAGGACCGTCACACTGTTATTTTCTGATAAACTGTGTCATGCACGCACGTATTCAACTCCTCACTTGGCCGATATTTATTATAAAATTTGATTTAAGTTCTTGCTGGTTAAGTGCCTAATTACAGCTAATTCAAAAAACGGTGGATACGTGTAACATAAATTAAATAAACACAAAAGTCCGGATCGTCCATGTCAACATGTGCAACAACGAAAAAAACATTATGTGTTATTACATTATGTGCTAAATTAAAAAAACGGTGGATTCGTGGAACATAGATTAAATAGTCAATATGTGCACCATCTAAAAAGAACATTTTATGTTAAATTATTTTATTTTGTTATTTTATTTTATATTATTTGTTATTTGTTTTAGATTTATTTTGTGGGTATTGGACGATCGAAGTGTGCGCGGGAGATGCCTATTGGTGGCGATTACATCACACCGCGTCTCCCGCGGGGCGAAAAGAGAAGGATGGAGTGCCGCATCAGTAAAAGTGTGACAGTCCATTATTTCTGCCTACCCTTTCGGGGAGACGGCGTGATGGTTAGTTAGTTAGTTAGTTATTTGATTTATTTCATCGTGGCACGTTTTCCTCAGTCATCCTCTATTTCTACTTCCGGCTACGTCGTTAACATATCATTTATTTAAAATTATTTCTTTATTCGCTCTTTCCACGTATCCAAAATATTTTAATGATCTTCTCATTATTTTTTTCATTCACTCATTATATTCGCATTCAACACTATAACATAAATAGTTTTTACACATTCGTCTAAGAGATCTCATTTATAATGCGTTTATTTTTGTAATGTGTATTTATTTTCATCCTTCTTTTACCAGGTCCATGGTTAACTTCCAAACATATGCGTCGCCGTCGGTACAAGAACCCCATTGTGCACTGCTATCTCTGCCATTGATTTGATCGTGCCACGTTTTTCTTTCTCTATTTTTTGTTCCATTTTTATTCATGGTCAAATATGATTTTTTCGCGAGTGCGTTGGATATTCAAATTTAGATGCAGTTGTATTAAGATGGTACTAACCTATTAATCTCGTTTTAAAAATCGCGCGCACTCCATACTCAATTGGCTCTCCATTGCGACCGCAAAGCGCGTACGTGAGCGGAAAAGAAAGTATTAACGGACCATACCCAGCATACAAATCGTCATATGATTTCCAGTTGTCAACAGATCGTATACGTGTGCGCAGGGAAGTGTACAAGAGAAGGAATTCCAATTTTGAATTCAAATTTAGAACAGCCCGCCATTACTCAGTACTGATTTGCTAAATTTAATGACATTCGATTTTGAAATTTGAAAATTGTACGCTTTAGAGTAGTTGTGGGTTACTTTGTAATTACGTATAACTGTGGAGAAAAAGAGAAAACTAATGATTTCATTTTTTGGTAAATAAAAAGCTTTAAAAAAGACATTTAAAATATTAATTTAATCTTTTCTTTTTAAACCCGTAACTGACTATCAATGTTTTCTAGAAGTTTTGTTATATTTTATGTGAATTACATGTTTCGCTTTACTGAGTCATTATAAAAAAGATTTGATATTTCCACGGTAAAGCAAAACATGCCATTCATATAAAATTTAATAAAACTTCAAGAAAACACACGTTTTCATTCGTATTAGTTATTTATTATAATATGGAGACAAAGTTAAAATAAATAAAGACGAAAATGAGTTATTTATCATAATACGTTAACAATTAATAATTTTTTTTTCGATTTTATTTTCACTTGAATTATTGTGTATGACAAAATGAATTATTTCACTATATAAATAATTAAAATGATGTTTCGTTTTTATATACTTTATATACAACACACACATGTATTAAAAAATATATTTATATACTCGTATATTAAATATCAATAAAGTTTTGGACTAAACAGCACTTCATCGCTGATATTATATAAATATTTAAAATGTAATAAAAGTGTTTACAAAAGTGGTCAGTTTTATTATCTGTCAAAACTGACCATATTTGTAAACAATTTTATTATATTTTATATATTAATATAATATCACCGATGAAGGGCTGGTTATTCCGAAACAAGTTTGATATTAAATGTATATAAATATATTTTTTATATAAATTTGAGTGTTGTATACAAAGTATATAAAAAAAGAAACATTAAACATCTACAACACAAAGTTATTACAAACATAGAAGACGACCTTCGTGGCAGAGTGGTTAGAAGCTCTGACTTCCATATCGAAGGTCCCGGGTTCGATTCCTGGTGTAGAATTCACGTGACAATAAAATGGCGATAGATTGGCTACCTATCACCAATATAATAGCATCATCAATATATAATTAGGGATCATCAATATAATAGCTAAAAATAATGTGTATACAGTAATTGGGTAAGCGACCGGTTGTATACAAGAAAACAAAATTAAAATGATATCTCTAAAATATAAAACAAAAAAATAATATAAAGAGTGGTTCAAAGTTACCCTCTATGTATTAGTTTTTTAATGAAATTCTGTTTTCAAAGGTTAAAGAGAATTTTTGGTTTGGCATTCAAATTAAATTCCGAACTTCTGTTACAGTAGTTCTTCTGTTACCACATTTTTCGTACATACGAGTACGTCTAAGAATTTGGTTCCTGTTCTTACTAACTACACGTATATTGTTATTAGCAGATATATACTGAGTTAGATGTATTCTGAGTCTTGCAATTATCGAATTGTTTTTTTTTTTGTAACATATGGCTATGTAAGTCAGCTGAGATTTATGCGCATATAACAGCTGTTGTTAACGGAATTAAATTATTAATATGATATATTTACTGTTTTTTTAGAAATGGTTTGTTATTATAAACTAACTAACTAACTAACCATCACGCCGTTTCCCCAGGTGTAGGCAGAGAGGATAGACCAACATACCGTTCTGTACTAACTTCTCTCTAAATTCCTACAAATTCATACATCGTAACATGTAATTTCATCGATGTTTCCGACTTCGAATCAAATCAAATCAAATCAAATCAAATCAGTTTATTTCATCAACAGACATTACAAAATTTATTTTTAAGGCATCTATTGAGAACAGGTAAAATAATATATTATATATAGTATACTACCAGAAACGCATAAGAGATGGTTCAACATTAGGAAGACAGGACACTCTCCAGAATTAAGAGTATTTGCCTTCTGAACGTACCTTCACTAACATGAAAGACGTCGATCTCCGAGGAGACCGCGTTCAGCAGACTAATTGCTCTTCCCACCGGTGTCACCAGAGGCAGATTGGTTCTGGCAGCCGGTAGGTAAAACAATCTGTGCTGTCGCTGTCGGAGATATCTATCGGGGACAAAAAGCCGAACACCCTCCAGTACGGCCGAGTTCTCGAAGTATCCCCTAATTAATCTAAAGAAATGGGTAATTAGATGTCCATCTCTTCGAAGCTGTAGAGAATTGGTTCCGAGCATTCCCAAAAGAAATGCCGTGGGATAGAGCCAAGGATAGCTACCATACTCCCTCATGTAGAGATACCTCAGAAATTTTCTCTGAACCCTCTCCAGCATAATGGAATATCTCGCCTCGTGAGGACTCCATATCATAGAACCACTTTCGAGTCTGCTCCGAACCAATGCGTTGTATAGGACTCTGAGCACATTGGGATCCCTGAAAACTCTGCCGGTCCGGACGATGAAGCCCAACATCTTCAGTGCAGTGCCACAAATCCTCTCAACATGTGCACGAAAAGTCAGCCTACTCTCATAGATGATCCCGAGATCTCTCATCGTAGATACATGTGATAGTTGCTGGTTGTTCATTGTGTATCTATAATACACAGTTCTCAATGCTCTAGTAAAAGATAGCATAACGCATTTAGAGACATTGAATTGCATTTGATTACTGTGCCTCCAGTTGACAATATTATTGATGTCCGACTGGAGGCGAAGACAGTCTCCAGGATTTTTAATTTCCAGGAATAAGTCTCAGATCATCGGCAAATAAAAGAAATCGCGAGAAGTTTATCACCTTCGCAATATCATTTATGAAGATGGTGAAGAGGAGTGGCCCTAAGTTTGAACCTTGTGGCACCCCTGAATTTACAAGAAAAGGTTCCGATTGAAAAATTCCGTATGAGACGTATTGTTTTCTCCCCTCGAGGTAACTAATGAAAAACATAATCAACTGAGAAGAGAATCCAATTTGAGATAGCTTTGCTATCAGAATGTCGTGGTTCACAGTGTCAAAGGCCTTTGAGAAATCATTATATGAACAGTCAACTTGGTGACCATCATCCAAGGCCCTTGCAATGTAATCTGTGAATACCATGAGATTAGTTTCAGTCGAGTGCCCCTTCCTGAATCCATGTTGTTCTGTTATAATATAGGGGTCGACTTTGGGAAATATCAATTTGTGTAAAATTGATTCAAATAGCTTGGCTGGAGCCGACAGTATCGCTACAGGTCTGTAGTTTTCGACCGACTCTTTTGCGCCGCTCTTGAAAATAGGACTGATTCTGGAAAGTTTCCAGAGATCAGGAAAAGTATTTGTACTTAACGATAGGTTAAATAAAAAATGTGGCCGCCATGCCTTTTCTTGGTCTTCCACGACTTCTCTTTCCACTCACACTGCTTGTAAACAACATTTTAACCAATTTTCTCTCGTCCATTCGTTCCATATGTCCAAACAATCTCAGGGATCCTTTTTTCAATTTTGCTTAAGGTGCAATCATCTGCCTTACATTTCTCTCATTTCGTCGTACGGTATTCTATCATACATAGTTTTCTTATAATATATAATATACAAATACATAATATATAATATAATCAGATGTGACGAGGGTACAAAGGAAGCCAGTATAAGACAAGGGGTAAGACAGGGATGCTCTCTGTCACCTGCTCTTTTTAACGTTTACATACAGAATGCGATTGACGACTTGAGAGAGAGAATGAGTCACAGAGAAGGTGTAAGGATACACGGGCAAAAGATAGACATGATAAGGTTTGCTGACGATATTGCTATGGTTGCTGAAAGTGAGGAGGAACTGCAGGAGGCCTTAGATACTTTGCAAGACATTCTTCAAGATAGCTACAACATGAAGATAAATAAGGACAAAACAAAGCTGCTGACTGTAGGCCGAACGCAACATCAGATGAGAGTAGTGATGTCAGGAGTTCCACTAAAGAACACCAAGGAGTTTGTCTACCTCGGGAGCAAAATAACATGGGACGGTCGGTCTAAGAGCGAGGTCGACAGCCGTATACATCAGGCTAGGCTTGCATTTAATAAAAGGTCGAAAATAATAGAATCAAATAATATAGACCTAAAACTGAGAATACTCCTCATCAAGACCTATGTATGGAGTGTCTTGATGTACGGCTGCGAGACATGGTGCCTATCCGAAAGGGATAAGCGGAGACTAGAGGCTTTTGAGATGTGGTCCTATAGAAGACTCTTTGGAATTTCCTGGAGAGACCACATCACGAATGAGGAAGTTCTTCAAGGAATCGAAGGAGGAAGGCACCTGCTCAGGACCTTGTCCGAAAGGCGTGCAAGATGGATCGGCCATGTAATACGTCAAGAAGGTCTCTTGCATGCCATAATGGAGGGTATGATCGAGGGGACAAACTCTAGGGGACGCCCACGCCGAGAGTACCTGGAGGACCTGTTGGTGGACGTACGCTGCTCATCATATTCAGATCTCAAAAGAGCCGCACAAGACAGGGAAAAATGGAAGAGAATAATGGAGGAAATTGCTGCAAACCAATCCCAGGATTGAAACCAGAGAAGAAGACTAATAAAAATAAAAACAAGAAAAAAAATAAACTAATGTTAATTCACCATAACTGTTACAGCAAAACATCAAATATTGTTACAAATTATTCCTGCTATTTAGAATCTCAAAGCTAAAATTAATACGATAATTTAATGTACTAGAAAATTATGTAAATAGATGGATAGATAAATTGTTTACTCTAGAAAACAGACACGGCCGCCGCCTGGACTCCCTCAACCTCTAGACCCGCTACCGCTCCCAAGGAAAGCTGCAAAGCCCAAATGAGATCCTATGGACTAAACTAACAAGACAATTTAATGACATTTGAAAAACATCGTATTTTCAAAACAATGTTTTTTCGAACATGTTTAGGACCGCATACATCCATCTTCAAAGTTAAAAATTTCTTCACTTTACCCGAAACATGTTTTGAAAATATTCAATTTTTTTTTTGTTAAAATTCAATGTTTTTCAATGTTGTATCTACTACAAAAACATATAGTGTAAGGTTAGGTAATTTGGCAGTATATGTTTTAACATGACTCGCACATCAATGTTTTGTACCAGCGGAGGCGCGTGTGATAACTACGTTTTGAAGTTTATTCGTCTAACTAACTAACTAACTAACCATCACGCCATCTCCCCGAAAGGGTAGGCAGAAAGAATGGACTGCCACACTTTAATCGATGCGGCACTCCATCCTTCTCTTTTCGCCATCGCGAGAGACGCGGTGTGATAGGTTGCGAACCTCATCGCCACCAAAAGGCGTCTCCCGCGCACACTTCGATCGTTTAACGTCTACATAATAAATCTAAAACAAATTATCTGAAATACTATGACACAAAATAAAATAACAAAGAAAAATATAATAATTTAACACATAATGTTATTTTAGATGGTGCACTTGTCGTCAGCTGGACGATCCGGACATTTGTGTTTATTTAATTTTTATTCCACGTTATCCACTGTTTTTTTTTAATTTACTGTAATTAGGCACTTAAAACAATCCAACTTCAAAATTTCAAAATCCAACACAAAGAACATGTATTCGTCTAATTCTAGATATTTTGTCATCTATTGGTGAGTTTCCGAAGCTTACATAGCGATAGGTTATTCAGTTCAATTGTGTTTCAGAAAGTACTGCCAAATTACCTATACTGCCAAAATACCATACCTTACCCTATTAAGATTTATTTCTAATTGACGAACTATTTTTTTTTTTTTTTTTTTTTTTTTTTTTTTTTTATGTACACAACAGGTCGTTTCGACCCAATTACTGTATACATTTTTTTATATTTTAGCTATTATATTGATTCTTGTGACATGTGATAGGTAGCCAATCTATCGCCATTTTTATTGTCACGTGAATTCTACACCAGACCAAAGACAGTGTGACAATCACACTGCCATCGCCGGGAATCGAACCCAGGACCTTCGGCATGGAAGTCAGAGATCGTAACCACTCTGCCACGAAGGTCGTCCCCATAATAAAACGCACATATAAATAATCGAATCGTAAGAATCGGCAAACTATCACTTTGATTCGGCAAACTTTGTTTATCCATATTCCCATGAGAAATCTTTGGGTTAACTTATAGTTATTTCTTACCTTCTAGTAATAGCTCACACCGAGAATTACCGAAAAGATTCGCAATAAAAATCAGAACGTATTCTAATCGAATCAAATTAAATCACTTTATTTACTAAACAGACATTACAAACAGCATAAATGTTTAAGTGTTTTATTGAGTACAGGTATAATATTATTTATGCACAACACAATACCAGGCACGCATGAGAGATGGTTCACAGGTACTACTAAATAAGATTGATTTTAGAGAGTATATTGTCTTTCTAATGTTGAACCATCTCTTATGCGATCCTGGTATGATATGTATTTTTTACTGTACTATAGATGCCTAAAACTTTATTGTTTTTAATGTCTATTGAGAAAATAATCTGATTTTATTTATATCAAACCGATTATATGTGAAAATAATGTATTTTTAGAGCAGAGATCCATTAATATACAATATAAAGTCATTAAATTAACAAAGATCAATTATAAAGAATTGAGCCAATTTATTTTATAATATTTTGGACACATATCCTGGATAGACCAGGAAAATCTTGAAAAGCTCATCATCATGGGCAAAGTGGAGGGAAGGAAACCACAAGGACGACCACCGAACCGCTGGTCTGATCAAATCAGGGATCTGACTGCTCTCTCATTAGCTGCGGCCTGGAGATTGGCGGGTGACAGGAGCGCATGACGTACCATGGTCAATAGTTTTCAGGATGGACAAGATTCTCAATCATAAGGAATAATAATAATAATTGGATAATTGATAGAGCACCATTTTTATGAATTACTCATCTCAAGAACGCTGCAGAAAATGCCCCGTATTATGAACTTGTTAAAAAAACAAACATATTTAGTATGAGAGCTGAACCTGACGCAGTCGATCAACCCTTCTTATCAGGAAAGGTTAATTTGAAAATGTGCGTTTTGAGTCTCGGCCTAAACTCTGACTGATTTTCAATGCACTTCAGGTCTGCTAGAAGATTGTTTCAGGCTGTAGGGCCGGCTACCGCGAACACTCGGTCGCCAAAGTTTGTGATAGGACAGCGTTTTGGCACAGCCAAACTGCTGATCGCAGAAGACTTCGCTGGTCGTAATGTAGACTGTCTGGAATTCATATTCTCATTGATTTAGAGTTAAGATATATGTATAAGCTCAGTGCTGGTGCAGAGCTTGTATTATATCCTTTTTGGACATTTCAGCCAGTGGACCTCCTTTAGATGTTGTGTTAGGTGACAATTCTTCGCCACACCACTTATTAGTCTTGCTGCTGCGTTGAACGCAGATTGGAGTTTATTGGTTTACTTTTAAGGGATGTTGGCGTAGACTTTATTTCAGTAATCTAGTCGTGACACGACAAAGGAATTGATAAATGTTTTAAAACTGCCAAGGGGATGATACGACTGAGAAGAAGATATTAATTCTTCATATAAAGCACTCACTTTGTGGTTAGACATTTTAAATAATTATATAAATAAAACAACTTTGTACTTAACCACGGTAGGGTTATTATATTGATGCCAACTAGTTTTGCTTGGACCCAAGTTTTACCCGGGCAGTATAATAACTAAATAAACATAAAATTCTTAGGTGTATATATAATAATAAACAGTGAAATCAGAGTAGGGGGTGCGGGAAGGAAAGAGATAATTGGAACAAATGTTTACCTTTGAAATAGCAATATACTAAGAAAAACAAATTAGGAGGAGAACAATAGATAAATGGATAAGTAAATAAAAATGTTTCTTTTGAAGCTTGGGTCCAAGCGAAACTAGTCGGCATCAATATAATAACCCTACCATGGTTAAATACAAAGTTGTTTTATTTATATAATTATTTAAGAAGATATTACTTTTTCCTTCACCACTCTCCTATCTTTTGTTAGCATTCTCTCTAAATAAACAAATTTGTTCACTTATTATGTTGAAGAAAACATAGTTTTACGTGACAGAAAACAAATTTCGATTATTTGAAAAGCTAAAGCAGAATCTGTTATAATTCGTCCCACGATTCAAGCATCTGCGTGGAAGGCACGATCAATTTTAATTTATTTAGTTCCGCGGTGCTCTTTGACAAATGCAAGCTTTGTGAATTCCTGATGCCATGTGACGGAATGAGAGAAATGTGACCAAAAATACAACCTGACCTGCATGGCAAATGTTTTAGTGAGCTTTTATTTCGGAGTTTTCTCGAATATTTGAAAATCCACATAAATAATGTATTATCACGTCCAGAGTCCAAATTATTCTATAAGTAGTGAAAACTAAATATTGAATTATACATAAGAATTATAAAGGTAAAAACACAATGACTTTTTAAACATAAACTAGGTATTGAGGGTTGAGGTATTAGTTTTGTAAAACTCCATTATTAATTTATAATAGTAAACACGATTGTTTAGTGGTTTTACTTGGATTTAATATAGATAAATTAAATAAATTGTTTCAAATTTGTTCTATAATTTATATAAGTTAAATCCTTGTAAAACCACTAAACAATCGTGTTAACTATTATAAATTATAAGCTATGTTTTATTTTTATAACTACACAATTGCCAAAACTCTGTTTTTGATATTGTTCAAACCGGGTGTAAAACGTGGACCTCAAAAGTCAACTCAATTGACGGACTGGAAGCATTTAAAATGTAATTCTATTGCGAAAATATTCTCTGGACAGACATGGTTAACAATACCGAAGTCCTGAGGCGAGCTAGACTTGACAGGGAGCTGTTAATAACTTTCAAGGTTCGGAAGATTTCACATCTGGATCATATACTGCGTGGGGAAAAGTACCAACTGATATCAGAGGGAAAACTTGAGGTACGCCGAAGGCCCGGTAGGAGACAGATGTCCTGGCTGCGAAACGTGAGGGAGTGGACCGGTATCCAAAGTGTGGACGAGGTGTTCCAACTTTGCCAACGTTGGGGGGAACCGACAGGGCACTTGAAGAATACGAAGAGAAGAATCTTTCCTTACCAGTTCAATGTAGATAGTACAAATTTATTAATATTGTTACCTCTTTGAAAATAATAAATCCATTTCGTCTCGGCGATCTCTTTAACATCTTCTCTGCATCGAAGTTGGGGACATCCTGGGTTTCGGGTCGCAGTTCTTAAACACCAACAAAGGAGGCAATAATACCTGAAAAAGATACAATATATTACATACTGACAATTGTTCTTGTCATAAGCTTATCTATTAATTGTAAAATAATTCAGTGGTTCGTAATACTCGAAAATATCAATATAGATTGGCGAAACATACGTCATTGATGGATGTGGTTTTTATTTTGTAAAACTCCATTTTAAAATATATGATGAATACACGTTTGTTTTATCGGTTTTATAGTTATATTTTATTAATAAATAAAACAAATATAAATACTCATTACAAATTTATTTCGTCTTGCGGGGGCTTTCTCACACACGGGACAGATGTCGCTATTTCATTATAATTAAATAATTTTATTATTATTTTTTCTTATTGTAGACCTATTTATTTATTATTATGATGATTTGCATTTTAAGTGCGCCGTTTTGTAAAATCAATTACTCCAAGGGCGCACTAGGAAATGACTGACCGAACAGCGCAGTCTTCAGATGTTTCTTAAATTTAACG
This sequence comes from Lepidostoma basale, assembly GCA_022606425.2. Lineage (NCBI taxonomy): Eukaryota > Metazoa > Arthropoda > Insecta > Trichoptera > Lepidostomatidae > Lepidostoma > Lepidostoma basale. Next base: position 187,305 of record JAHDVF020001031.1, on the reverse strand, counting down.
TCACTATCCTCATACTTAATACTAACATGGAGGCTATTCCACGCCAACGAACCCGCAACGCTGAAAGCACGATCATAGAAACATGCTTTATTGGCTCTGACTGGAATCGCTATGTTGTTTGCACTTGTTTCTACTGATCGGAGTGAACGTTGCCTTTCCGTTGGCATGGGTGTCACGCAGAGGTCCGATATATACGCTGGCGCTCTCTGGTGTCGAGCCTTAAACACTGTCAAACACAATTTATATTTTACTCGCTCTCGGATTTTAAGCCAATGAAGGTCCTTCAGGAGCGGCGTGATATGACAGTATTTTTGTTGCCCCATAATCAATCGGGCAGCAGCATTAAATACGCTTTGTATTCTGCTTAATTGATTATTTGGCAATCCAGCGTACATTCCGTTGCAATAATCTAACCGTGACACTACAAAAGAATTTACGAGGGTCCTAGCTTCACCAACAGGTAAACATCTCCGTATGTGCTTTAGCTGTCTCAGTTGGAAGAAACCAGACTTAACAAGCCCTGATATGTGCGTATTGTATGTGCGTGACCTATGTGGCCTGTTCTCCAGTGTGTTGCTCCTCCTGTGAGGTAGAATCCCAGCTGTCCTTCCATATTTTAGGATGTCGTTCACGAGGACGAGTCCCATGAGACTGATTATGTAATGTAATATAGGGGAGTCTGGTGGTGTCCTTCTTTGAACATGACCGTACCAGTCCCTTTTTCGCTGTCTGCTGCATCCTATGATATCCTCGACCTCACATATCTCTCTTATGTTGGTGTTCCTCACGCGATCTCTCATTGTCTTGCCTGCTATCGTCTTATTTATTTGTGATACAATATAATAACACTGTTTCAAATTAAACAATAAAATAATGCATACACGATACATACAAATTAAGTACAACACTAACTAACTGACCATAACGCCATTTCCCCGGAGGGGTAGATAGAGAGGATGAATCGCCACAATGCTCTGTCCTGACATACCTCTCGGGCTTCCTATACATTCATACATCGTACCATGCACGCACTTCGATTATTCCGCCTTTTAGTAATTGATTAATTTGGTCATGTCTTGTTTTCTTCGGTCGTCCTCGGCTTATTTTTCCACTCACGCTGCTTGTGTACAACTTTTTAACCATTCTACTCTCATCCATTCGTTCCTTACGTCCAAACTATCTCAAGGATCCTTTTTTAATTTTATCCATGATGCAGTCATCTGCCTTACATTTCTCTCTTATTTCATCGTTCGGTATTCTATCATACAAAGTTTTTCCGCACATTCTTCTTAGTGATCTTATTTCTACGGTGTTTAATCTGCTTTCATTCTTCTTTTGCCAGCTCTAAGATTCACTTCCATATATGAGGGTTGGCACTAGACCTCCATTGTGTACTGCCATATTTGCTTGCAAATTAAGTACAGAATACGGATTTTATCGTACAATACGATAAAAATGAAATATTATAATTGTTTGTCGGATATTTTCATATTTAAATGCGAACAGTAAAATATACTACGAATTTTCACTTACACTATTTAAGTCTCACTCTCGTTACTTGTATATTTGCAAGTGCAAGACAGATAATTTTTTAGCGTGCGCCCAGAAATTGCATATTGCGTGAGTCGACTTTGGTCCGTGACTAAGAGTGGTCGTATCGTTCGGTGATTTTTCACATTTGATATTTTTCGAAAGTTTTTTTGTTTCATTTAGTAACTTTTGAAACAATTATCACATTTTAACTTAAATGGTCAAATAAAACAACTGATTCTATAATAATTACTTTTTTTTTCAATTTTTATCCTTTGTTTTTAAATGTTTATTAATCATTCAGATCCTTACTAGCCGACATATTTAGTACTGTAAGGAAAATGTATAAAAGCTTAGTGCATATAATATTACTCACACTTTTATTTAATAACACGGCGCTTAAAATATTATGAAATATTCACTTCAGAACTTATGAGATAAATTAACAAAAGGTGTCAAAAGAGCTTGGTATTGATGATTTTAAGATTTTTATTAATTAATATGAATGAAAACGTAAATTTTCAGGATGTTTTGATTTCGAATGTGATTAATTCGTGGCAGAGTGGTAAGAGCTCCGACTTCCATACCGAAGATCCTGGGTTCGATTCCCGGCGATGGCAGTGTGATTGTCACATTGTCTTTGGTCTGCTGTAGAATTCTCGTGACAATAAAATGGCGATAAATTGTTTACCTATCACATGTCATAAGAATCAATATAATATTTTAAATAAATTGTATACAGTAATTGGGTTCAAACAACCTATTGTATTGTCATTCCTATAAAATATAATATTTTTTCTAGTACCATAAACGTACGTTTTAATTTGAATTATTTATTAAATATGGGATTTAACATCATTGTTTAAGAATCAATAAATATTTTTTTGTTATGTTCTTTTACTTTCAGATATCATTTAATACTCCTCCGCAATGCTCTCCTCCGCCAAATGGGTACTGCTGGTCCTCGCAGCCTCTCTCTTCACCCTGCAGAGTCACGGTCAGGGCAGCATTCGTCTCCCTGATCAGCCCTCATCCGTCCCTGATGCAGCCAGCGGACCAGACACAGAGGGGCGAAATGGGGTAAACACATTTTTCTTTAGAATATATATTTGCTTTTTCCTCACACTGAAGATTGTATAATGAATCCCTTAACTTTAACTATCCGTGTTAGAATTAAGAAACGTTATATTTTAGTATGCTTGTCAATATAAGGGACCGTGTTGTCAAACGAATGTAGCAAAGGGCAGGACATGTCGCCAGACAGGGAACAGAGAAGGAGGCAAACCCCAGAGGGAAAGCCTCAGAGCTTCGTAAATACGAAGCCCTGAGGAAGCTTAGGTACAAGAAAAACTTGTTGGTAATTAAAATAACCGCATTGTGGTGAAAAACAGCGTTTTTATTTATTTTTATTTTTATTATAAATAATAATAATAAAATTAAATGTCTTACCACAAAGTGAATGCTTTATAATAAAATTAAAAAAATAATTATAATTAAAAGGTCAAGAAATGAGTAGAAACGAGAGGCTGAAAATATATATATTTTTGGTTTTGACAAGATAAAATATTTTATTTTCAAACATTTATTTTAATACAACTCACACTTTTTGATTCGGAACATAATTTTCTTCACAAAATATTCTGGAAACTTCGAAAAACAAAGAAGTACAAAAATACCACTTATTTTCTTCGCCCTTGACCACTGAGTGACATAAACACGAAAACCGTTTCATAACAAATTAAAATTAAAATTATTTCCACGAAAAGCGTATTCGAAAAACGACCGAAACGCAATAGCAACTTCCTTCGTGAAGTAAGGAACTCAAACGTTTTAACTTCCTTACTTAAATTAAATTTTCTACGATTAAAGAAAAATGCCTTTCCTTTTTAGAAATATATAATACCATATGATTTTACAATTTCCTCGTTTTGTTTTCAATGATATTTAAAATAAAAGCCATCATTTCATGATTTAGAAAATGTGTGACAACAACAACAAAACCATCACGCCGTTCCCCCGAAGAGTTGGGCAGAGAGAATGGACCGCCCCACTACTCTATCCTGACATACCTCTCTAGATTCCTCCATAATCATTCAGCGAGTCATACACGCACGTCGATTTTTCCGGATTCTGACATGACCAGCTCTCCTTTAAGCACATGAACTAGGTAGGACACCTTCCGGACATTAATATCAGCCAGTAATTGTCTATCAACTCTTGCTTTTTTTAGCACACTTAGATTGCTAACTATATCAGTCCTTGGAAGGCGTAGAATTCTACGATACATCCACATTTCGAATGCCTCTAGCTTGTACATAGTGCTGATTTTTGAGGGTACATGACTCAACTTCAAACAAGAGCACTGACAACAAAATATGATTTACGATTTTACATTTCCTGGTTCTATTTTCAATGATGGATAAAGTATATATATTTTTAATGATAGCACTAACATGCATAAGTTTACTAAAAAAGTATGTTGCCAGAATGCAGTGTATTCGTTCATATGTTCATTGAATATATACAAAATGGGATTTATTCCTGTTAAATATTTCCCGAACAACATTCTACGAATAATTCAAATATGACTTCGTATAATGAAATTCCCATGTCAATAAATTTCAAATCCATCGCAATGAATTTACAGGAATTGGGTTATGTCAATTTATAAAGAACGGACTTAATGAATTTGTCAGTATATTTAAACTAACAATCTGTGATAATTTTATTTATGAAGATTCATATAATATATTGTAGGAATTTATAATTTAATAAAATTATTAATTGTATTAATTTTGAAACACTGTCATCATCGGTCGTTACACAACTGAAGATTCAACAAAAAATATTTAATTTATTTTGGGAACAATAATTAGTACCTGTACTCGTAGGTAGTCACAGTTACGTGAAGAATTTACAGAAAGTGCTGTAAGCAAATATTATAAAGAAAAGGAAAAGGAGTGATTAGAAATGAACAATTATACATAACAGGAATTTTCTTATTCCTGAAAATTACTGGCAAAACAGTTGTCACGAGGATCTCACAAAAAATAATTATGATAGAATAATACCAGTATTTTAAAAAAAATATTGAATAATGTTGAAGTATCATAGCCTTTCGGCCATAACAAAGGATTATCGAAATAATATTAAACTATAATATCCAATTCTGAATTCTGAAATAATAAAGATCTGCAATGTGGAAGATGTCGTGCGATGGGGAATACTGAGAAGACGTTTCTGGAGAGATCGTGTTCTGAAAGAGTGATAAATATAGCCGCAAATAAAGTACCCACAGGAAATCGACCTCGAGGAAGACCACCCAAAATATGGCGAGACAGTTGGACATCTACATCCCAGGAACAGGCTCCGAGAAATAACAGGACGCAGTCTTAAATAAAACAGAAGAAGAAGAAGAAGATACAATTTGTGTGATAGTATTCGTTTTGTTATGTATATTATTATCCAAACGTAAAAAAGCTACCAGTTTTTAAAAACAAAAAGAAATATTTCGCGTTACGTTAAGCATTTAGCCTTAGGATATTGTGTGCAAAACGAAACAGGAGCGGACCAAATGACGTAGATGGTGGGCAGGATAAAGGAACGTTATTTTTAACGTTAACGGTGATGACGTAGATAAAATATACTCTTTCAAACGACGAAATACTTATGAGTCAAAATTCTCAAAGGGGGCAATTCTTAAAAAGGGGTTATTTTAAAGAAGATTAAACAATAAAAATTGTGTCCTTTAGCTTACTCTCCTACGGATTACAACAAATCAAACCTTAACATGATAATGAGTATGTTTAATTTAATTATATGAACATTACTATTAACGTTTAAATTTAGTGTCACAAGTAATTGATTTCATTCCTAAAAAAAATGCAACAGCTGTTTCTCAAACAGATGTTGCCATCATCATAGTAAATGATGCACTTAAAGTTGTCATCGCAAAAAAAAACCCATACAAAATAGCTGAAAAGGCAGTGCGAATGGTGTTCTTGTGCCGAAATTTATGTATGGAAGTGAAACGTGAAAATGGCAGGATAAAGGAGAATAAATGCAGTTGAATTGATATCTCTAAGACAAATGTGTTTCAAATCTGTATATGATAGAGTGTCAAATGCAAGTATAAGAAGTGAATGCGGTGCGAATGAAAGTGTTATAAACAAAATAATGAAAGGTTCGTTAAGATGGTTTGGACACATGGAAATAATGAGTGAAGACAGAAAACAATGTGAACGGAGCTAGAAATAGGGGAAGGCCGTGGAAAACGTGGCACAATCAAATAATCAAATATTAATGTCGGTCACGTGAGGAGTCGAAGTAATCGACGTGCGTGCATGATAAGATGTATCAATGTAGAGGAAGTGTGAGAAGTATGTCAGGACAGAATAGTGTGGCGGTCCATTATTTATGCCTACCCCTTAGGGGAGACCGTGATGGTTAGTTAGTTAGTTAAGTATCATAGTCTTTCCGCCAATCAATGGATGAACTTTATTAGTTAAAAATTGAGATGCAGTTCCTTTTATAAATCATTTGAAATGAAAATATTGAAAATCATTATTTGTTTTATTTGTGTGTCATGATCATGAATATTAAAAAAAGTGTATTTATTGTTTCTTGAACAATGATGTAAAACTCCATATTAAATAATTAATACGAATGAAAACTTCAGTTTTCTAGAAGTTTATTATATTTAATGGGAATGACATGTTTCGCCCTTCTAAGGCATTATCAAATGTCACATTTGATAATGCCTTAGAAGGGCGAAACATGTCATTCCCATAAAATATAATAAAACTTCTAGAACACTGACGTTTTTATTCGTTTTGATCATTAAAAAAGTGGTTAATAATAAATTAAATACAATGCTGCTCTAATAAATTATTTTGTAACAAAATGGTTTTAATAATTGTACAGAATGTTAACACTGTGGAATTCAGTTGTTAATTTGGATGGAGATTTTCCAACACAGTTTACCCACTTTAATCATTAAATTATTTTTTATTTAAACTGCTTGTTTCGAATGTGACCCCCTTCATTTTTAGGTCTAAATATAACTATATATTTACACCTAAGGGTATAGAAGGTCATCTCCACAACCAAGGTTTAAAATCGTAAAAATGTATTAGTATATAATACATCAATATAAGCGCGTAATATTTCAAATATGCCAAAAAAATGGAATAACCTGACAGTGCGTGTATCTTTATATTTCAATTATCAAAATGATCAATAAATCATACTTAATGAGTAAAAGTACTATATACTAGGAAATTGTGAATAAATCAGGAAATCAAAAAACGATTGCATGACTTAATTTAACCAACACAAAATTATAACCAATTATTGTTACATTTTTTAAATGATTGGTGCGTGCATGGTACGCCGTGAAGTTACCATGTACAACATGCCATTTTAATTTCATTTTTTAATTTTTTAATTAAAACGGTTATTACAATTCAATTTTTTTTTCTGTTTCAGTAATGTTTTGACCTCTTAAAATATTAGTGATATTTTATTATAATTTTATTATTTAACGTTATAATAAGAATATAGATGACATTTTAAAACATCATTTGTTTACAACATTTTGAATGTATTGTAGACGAATACTGGATTTTACCCATTGCGGGTTATCATTTTAAGGATTAATTGTATCTCAATAGAGACGAAGATGCAAATTGGAAACAGAATATGGTGGTCGAGGTGTTTACAGGACTTATGACCTGTCATTGGTTGGGTTAAGCGCACGCTTTATTCAATACAACATTCCCCATTCCACCCTTCTTACGATCACCACGTTTGACAAATTTTTGGAAGATGTATATATGCTACAATGTCGGACAACACTTCACATTTTTTAGTTCAATCTACATTAGCGCCATCTAATAAGATTAGATTAAGCATTAAGCTGAAGATCTTTATTAACGCAATATGAAAGGCTACCGATGCAGATGAGACGAATAGATGAGAGAAGAATGGTTAAAATGATTTAAAAAAGCAATGTAAGTAGAAAGAGAAGCCGTGGACGACCAATGAAAAAATCGCATAACCAAATTAATCCAATACTGGACCGCCACGTTCGAAGCCGGAAAAATCGACAAGCTTACATGTTACGATGTATGAATGTGGAGGAAGCTAGAGAGGAATGTCAGGACAGAACAATTTGGCGGTCCATCCTTTCTGCCTACCCCTCCGGGAAACGGCGTGATGGTAAGTTAGTTAGTAAAACTTACAAAATAGTTTGTTACGAAAAGTGGAAGACCTGAGTTTTTAAACAAAACGCCTCAATGCATGCATGTATTGTACACGTTTATATATATTTGTGTTTGCTTCATTACAAAACTAGCGTCCCTTTGTCCCCTTGTTTGTCTGTTTGCAGAGTCCTAGCATTTTATAATACTTTAATATCTCACAAACATGAACAGACAGAATATCACTCCTTTTATTTGCCCTTTAGCAAAGAGCCTTTTCAACCCTTTAGAAATGACAAGTCGCCCTATATTATTTAATTTACACTTTGATATAGCGTGCTGAAAACCTTAAAACCCTAAAAAGGTGGAAAGTACAAGTCCAATCTCTTGAAGTTATACCGGATTTGAAATTTCTTTAAAAAGTGTTATTTCGTATAATAATAAAATAAAACAATGTTTTTTAATAACAATTTCTACTTTTGTCTTAATTTCGACAACAATTGTCGATGCCAGTAAGCCTGGCAAAACCGGTAGCTGTCGAAATAAAGACAAAAGTGAATTTAAATATTGAAAAACATTGTTTTATTGCAATACAGATGAAAACGTCTGTTTTCTATTATTTTTTATTCAAATGTATGGGAATGACATGTTTCCTCTGTCTTAAGCATTGTCAAATGTGATAGACTTCTACATAATAAAACTTTAAGAAAACTGACAAAATGTTTAACATCATTTTTCCAGAAACAATAAAACCGTTATATTCGATTACTATTTAAAATCAACTACCATCAACAAATTTCAATAAAATCATTATGTTCTTTTTTCAAATAAAAATGGCCATTAAACTTATATTAATTATTTATGATCATTATTCATTCATGTATTTTAAATGCTGTTCCACATACAAGGAGCCAAGATTTTTTTACTCTAAATTACAGAACGGTAGCTATTTAATGTTTTCATACATCAAAGGCGGCTTACTTAAGCGCCCTTGAGGTGAGTTACATACGAAAACGGCGTTCATCAAATAAAATTACCATAAATTTATATTCTATCATATATCGTTATCGAAAACAGAAACCCGAACGACGAAATAAGGAACAAATGCAAGGCAGTATATTGCATCATAAGTAAAATTAAAAAAAGGATCCCTGAGAAGGTATGGACATATGGAACGAATGGAGGAGAAAAGAATTATTAAAATGTTGTATACAAACAGTGTGAGTGAAAAGAAAAGTCGTGGAAGACCAAGGAAAGCATGGCATGACCAAATCAATCAAATACTAAAAGGCGGCTACATTCGAAGTCGGAAAAATTCACGAGCGTGCATGTTACGATGCATGAATGTGGATAAATCTAGATAGATATGTTAGGACAGAACGGTATGGCAGTATAAATCTCTGCCTACCTCTTGAGGGAAATGGCGTGATGGTTAGATAGTTAGTTAAATTATTATTATAATATTTTTTATTTTGTAACTTCAACGCTTCAACATAAGCTTTTTTGGGGTAACAATGTACATTAAATGAAACAAAACCAGTAGCATAATACAATAGTATGTATGAATGTTAAGGAATCGAGAGAAGTGTGTCAGGAATGAATAGTGTGCAGCTTATTATTTATACTTATCCCTTCGGAGAGATGGCGTGATGGTTTGCTAGTTTTTTTGCTTACATGTTGTAAAATGCAAAACATTTAATATTATCGATCCAATCCGTTTTATTTTTAAATATCTTTTCTTGGAAAATGGGAATAATATAAGTTAAGAATAATATATAATACTCACTTGGAGTGTATCTTCAGGATCTGTGTGGTGTTTTAGAACTCCTACTCCGGGAAGAAGTGAAATCTGCACCACCTTCTTAGAAGTCTCCGAGTTGGAAATTTACATGTCCACCAGCGAGATGGAGCCGTTCTGCAAGAGTTTAAATATACATAAAGTCTAATGCCATACGAGTATATTGAATGCTTCAGATTAATAAAACATATGTTATATGAGGAATCTTCGTAACATCATCGGGAAAAATAAGGACACGAGCATCAAGGATAAAATGAGAAATCATTTTTAAATCAAAAAATGAATTAAAAATAAAAAATATTATATAAATAATCAGATAAATTTAACGTCAAGTCCAATCTTACATTTATTTTCTTTGTTGTAAGTAAATACCTGAACCCCAATAAAAACTTTAAATTGTTATTTTAAATTTTAAATTTATTCATAATATTTGTTATAACAAAAGCATAAACGTTCCAAAATAAATATTTTAACATCTGTCAAAACTGACCACACTCGTAAAAAAAAATTATAATATTTTAAATATTTATATTTATGTAATACCATTAATGAAGGGCTTGTTAGTTCGAAACATGTTTGGTATTTAATAAATAAAAAATTATTAAGCATATTATAAAAAATAAATAATAAGATTGTCCACTGAAGCAAATATGGCAATACTCGTACATAATGGAATTCTAGTCCTAGCCATTATTTATGGAAGTGAAGCCTGGAGCTGGCAAAATAAATGTAAAAGTAGGATTAATGTCGTAGAAATGAGATCACTGAGAGGAATCTGCGGGAAAACGATATACGAGTATTATGATACCGAATGACGAAATAAGGAAGAAATATAAGGCATATAAATCATCACAAGTAAAATTAATAAAGTATCCCTGAGATGGTTTGGATATATGGAACGAATGTATGAGATAATAATGGTTAAAATGTTGTATACTCGTACAAGCAGTGTGAGTGAAAAGAAAAGCCGTGAAAAACCGAGGAAAGCATGGTATGACAAAATTAATCAAATAATCAAAGGCGGCCACGCAGATGGAAAAATCGACGAGAGTGCGTATTACAATGTATGAATGTAAAAATATCTAGGGAGTTATCAGTACAAAGCAGTATGGCGATTCATCCTCTCTGTAAGGTTAGTTAGTAAGATTGTCACTATTATAAAAAAATTAAATAATATTTTCTCTTCAAAAAGGTTATAAATTATTATTTGTTATTGTAGACGTGAGAAGTAAGTACCACAAAAAATAAAACTACATTATTCAGGTACTTAAAAAACAAAAGTTGACATTCTTGTAAAAGTCGTCAAAATTGTTCCGGCTTTATAAAATAAATATTATAGTACCACGTGGTTACGAGGAAAACTTTGATGTTTTGCGACATTTTTTAACAGCCTGCCTTATGTTAATTTTACTGCCAGTAAATGGATGTGCTTGTGTTTTCATAGCTATGGGATTGCTTAAAGAAAAGCTTATTTGAATTGTTACTTCTTGTAACCGTAAATAATAAATAAAACAAGTTTAGAGGAGGGGTTTATATAACAGAAAATACATCTAATAGAAACATGTTAGCAAATAAATAGAAAATTATTAATTGATTCTCATGACATGTGATGGGTAGTTAATCAATCGCCATTTTATTTTGTCACGTGTATTCTACACCAGACAAAAAACAGTGTCACAATCACACTGCTGTCACCAGTAATCGAATCCGGGGTTTCGGTGTGGCAGTCATAGATCTTGCCACTCTGCCACAGATCAGAACATCTATCTATATACTGTACAAGTAATATATTATATTTCAATGTGAAGTCGAAATATTATTTTATATTTAACTACTACACCAGAATTAGATGCGACTATGAACTAAGTAAAACAATCCACGTACTGGCAGAAATATAACAAGGAGACAACCTTAGCCCTTTTCTGTTCAATCTGATAATAGAAAAACTTATAGAGGAGACCCAATCGCTAAAATTAGGATAAAGGATGGGAGAGCAAAATGTCAATGTGGTATGTTATGCAGATGATGCTTTAATCATAGCTGAAAAAAATAATGAGCTACACAAAATTCTAGACAGACTACATCACGCCTGTACGAAATACAACATGACGATCTCTATCGAAAAAACAAAATGTATGACCTTTTCCAACACACTCAAAACATGTAACCTGGTTATAGAAAATCAACCCATAGAACAGGTCAGGACCTTCAAGTATCTAGGCATAGATCTGGTGGGAGAGTTGATCTGCGGGAAGAAATACAAGCCCAAGTAAACAAGGCAGACGCAATCTCTGGCGCTCTAAAATCCACAATATGGAAAAACAAAGACATGGCCATTAAGGGTAAGATGATGATCTATAAAGCATGCGTAAGACCAATAATAGCATCGAAGCAAGGGCAGACACAGTAAGGACCGAACAAGTTTTGAGGACTTCCGAAATGAAGACACTGAGGACGATAGCAGGCAAGACACTGAGAGATCGCGTGAGGAACACCAGAATAAGAGAGACATGTGAAGTTGAGGATATTATAAGATGGAGCAGACAGCGAAAAGGAGACTGGTACAGTCATGTTAAAAGAATGGACACCACCAGATTCCCCTATGTAGCAATGCATAATCAACCTCATGGGACTCGTCCTCGTGGAAGACCTCCTAAAATATGGAAGGACAGTTGTGAATCTATCTTACAGGAGGAGCAACACACTCTGGAGAATAGACCACATAGATCTACAATAAGGAAGAAGAAGAAGAAGATTTAATTTTACTGTTTAACCACAACATCCTATTTCCTTAAAAAAAACGCAATTGATATAAAAATGAAATACAAACATAATATTGGTCTCAAACAATTATATTGTATTTTCCTCGCAAACAACTAACCATAATCATGCTATGTGTGTAAAAAGAAAACGAAACGAAACATAAAGGCAGCTTTATCTCTGCAAGCAAATATTAGCCCCCGAAGAGAAAAAAAACAATTAGAAATGAAGATAATGCATGAAAAGTGGAAAATGTACTCTGCAGTAGCAAAGAAAAGGCGGAAGTAATGGAGAAAGAAAATATATATTTGTGATTTTAAGAATATTCTAGCCAATACGCGTGCCGTTGGAGTTTTCATTTATTAATATTTTACAGTTGTAGCGTAATATTTACGACGTATAGCGGGTTCTCAAAGAACGACTATTCAATTATTTTACTTCTTTCGAGTTATTTTCTGGTATTATTGAAATTTATTATATTGTATTATTTTGAAATTTATTATGACGTGAAAAGTGATTTATTGTTTTACTTGTATCATTTCGCGTTATTTGCGGCTTCGTATTACTAAATAAATAAAAATAAAACTAGAATCTAATATTCGACATAACGATGGTAGGAGACAGTACATTTCTTTTTTAAGATGTGCGTGTTTGTAGGATAAGTTTTTTTATAACTTTTAATTCAAAAACTTTGTTTTATATCACAAATTGTATTTATTTTACTTTACGACAGCTGTTTCATATTTTTGTTTCATGTTTCAAATTTTTGTAACACCTGATGATGTCAACATTGGTAGATGAAACAGCTGCCGTAAAGTAAAATAAATACAATTTGTGATATAAAACAAAGTTTTTGAATTAACAGTTATAAAATGTTCAAATATCATAGTGTTTCGGCCAAAACAATGGACTAATTTTTTTTAATTGCTAGCACCGAATGCACGTATTTTTAGCAATTAGTTTGCAATACTGGAATGCGCACGTGCAGAGGATGGATACCACCAGAATCCCACACGCTGTGGCGCATCAGATTGCTGCCGGCTACCGTCCCCCCGGAAGACCGCCAAAGAGATGGAGGAATAGCTGGGAGTCGACCTTCCAAATGAGGCCAGCCTGATTATAGGAACAGACCAAAGGTCTAAAAGAAGAAGAAGAAGTTTACAATACTTGCTTACTATATGTTAACGATGTAAATGCTCTAGAAATAGCGAAAGTCCGAGGAAAACGCGGCACGACCAAATAAATCAAATATTGAATGTCGGCCACGCGAGGAGTCGGAGAAATCAACGTGCGTGTAGCACACGATGTATGAATGTTGAGGAAGCGAGAGAAGTATGTCAGGAAAGAAAAGTGCTGCAGTCCGTTTTTTCTTAGTTAGATAGTAAGTTTTTAGTTGCTTACTTTTTTTAAAAGCTTTTATAATAGGAATACAAGATTTGTATTTCGAATAAAACATTTTATGAAAGCTAAGGCATTAACACTGTGGAATTCCATAGTAATACACTTTGGAAATTGAAAATAACATTATTTTTCTTTTTCTTTTTTGTACACTATGAATATACAACACTTATTTAAAAAATAAATTATATAGACTTGTTTAGGACAAACAGTCCTTCTTCACTTAAGATACATTAAAAAAAATATTATAATATTGTTAACATGATCAGACAGACAAAAAAAAAATATCAAAACGTTTATCAAAATTTATACAAAAATTAATTTTGTTTTTAAACAAAATTTAACGTCAAGTCCAATCTTTGATTTATTTCCTTTGTTGTAAGTTTGTTAACCTGAACCCAAAAGGAACTTTAAATTATTATTTTAAAATTTAAATTGAATCACAATATTTGTTATAACAATAGCATAAGCGTTCCAAAATAAATCTTTATAACATCTGTCAGATCATGTAAACAATATTATAATATTTTTTTAAATGTATCTTTACTGAAGAAGGACTGTTTGTGCGAAACATGTCTATGTAATTGAATTTTTTATTTTAGTGTTGTATATACATAGTGTATAAAACAGAAAGAGAAAGTATTTATAATAGAAGAAAATAATTTGGTTTATAATCCACAAAATAATAAAAAACACATACCTCCATCTTCAGGTTAAATATAAAACACTATTTTTGTATTAAATATATGTAATAATTGGATTAAGTACCTGGCCTCGTGGTAACTCCATATTACTGAACAACACTCGAGTCGGCTCAGAACATAACAGTACATTATTTGCAAAATGCAGAAGTTTTTGAAAAACCTGTCAACTCACATTACGCACATTCGTCAGTGATCAATCGTGTGTAATAATATCCGGTACGATAACGGCGACAGAAGCATTTGTTTTGTTACAATAACATTTTTTAAATCTTCGAAAAAGATGTCAGTCTGTCAGATGTCACAGGTTAACTGCTACAAAGAATTAATACGTTGCGCAATAATATGTAATATGTCAATTGATCAATGTTTGAAGTTAAGAAAGGTTGAAGTTAAGAAATCAGTGATTTTTATTGTGCACGTGTTTCAATATTCACCATATCTTCATCAGAAACTACTTTAACAGTGTTTTTGTAAAACACGTATTGGCGTGCGGTTTTGAAGCAATCTCGCTCAACGGAGAGGAAGATGTTGAACACCGAGGATCAGAGAAAAGACCAAAGTTGAGGATAGAGATAAGATAATTAAACCGAACATAGGCTGAAATTTGGGCATCGAAAATGGTTGTATCATAACCTAAACATATTACTGGGAAAATCAAATAAAATCAATTCAGTTTATTTCATCAACAGACATTACAAAAAAATGTTTTTAAGGCATCTATTGAGAACAGGTAAAATAATTTACTGTGCATAGTATACTACCAGAAACGCTTGAAAGATGGTTCAACATTAGGAAGACGGGATACTCTCCAGAATTAAGAATATTTGCCATATGATCGCTGGCGTTCTGGCAGCCGGTAGGTAAAACAATCTATGTTGTCGCTGTCGGAGATATTTCTCTGGGACAAAAAGCCGAACACCCTCCACAAAGTGTCAATTAATTTATTAAAATACAACACAAAGTTCACATAACAAAACGAAGGCGAATAGAGAATAACATTTAATTAATAACTTTTTTTTATTTTAACGTAGGTTGACGAAACAGCTGTCGAGAAAAATAAAAATAAATAAATTGATACATAAAAACAGAGTTTTACAATTTAATAGTTTATAGTGTTTCGCACAATACAATGGACTATTTTTTATTTATTTATTGTTTCTTGACCAATGATGTAAAACTCCATATTAAATTATTAATATGTATGAAAAACCGATAGTTTTCAAGGAGTTTTATTGTAATATTTATGTATGACATGTTTCGTCCTTCTAAGTTCTAAACTCCTTGAAAACTATCGTTTTTTCATCATTGTTCAAGAAACAATAAATAAGTTTAAGGTAGCTAGCATAGGTACCGAAATTATACTTTATCGGCAACTCAAACTTAAACACCATAAAGTTGAGCAGAATCTTTGGTTTAAGTTTCGTCACATTTATTATTATTATTTTGTTAAATCGCTCTTTACATCATGACAGCATGAGCCAAATCGATGTAAAGGGTATTATAGCTATCATAGTGATTCTCGTGACATGTGATAGGTAGCTAATCTATCGCCACTTTATTGTCACGTGAATTCTACACCAGACCAAAGACAGTGTGACAATCACACTGCCCTCGCCGGGAATCGAACCCGGAACCTCCGGGGTGGCAGTCAATGCACTTACCACTCGGCCACGAAGGTCGAATTTGATAATGCCTTAGTAGGGCGAAACATGTGATACATAAATATTATAATAAAACTCCTTGAAAACTATCGTTTTTTCATACATATTAATATTTTTAATTTCTTAAACAATAGTGTTAAACTTCATATTAAATAATTAATACGAAAGTAATTACATTTAATATTGCCTTAGAAACATGAAACATGTAGTTCTCTAAATTATTTATGTTTTTGATTGAAATTTATTGGTAGAAGTTCATTACAAATAATGAAAATAAAAAAATAAAATATTAAGAATTTTTGTATGTTTATTTTAAGTGTAAAATCTACTGATTGATTTTACACTAAAAATAAACATAGAAAAATTCTTAATAATTTTTTTTTATTTTCATTATACGAGCACTATGTAGTTTTCTCTCATAAAATATAATAAATGTTCTAGAAAACAAATCTTTTCACTCGTGAGAAAATTAAACATTTTTATCTGCTACTTTTTGTCTAGTTTTGTGCTGTAAATATAACTTATTTTTACTCTCGTTTCAGGAACGCCAAGGACGCAATCTTCTGGACTGGATAGGACTAGGAACGGGGCCTGACCAGGACCCTTACTTGTCTCGCACTAACCAGGCATGTCTTTCGGGGGATCTGGCTGAATGTTTCAAGTCACAAGCTCTGAGCGCTTTCAGCGAGTTCTTCTCCAGGGAATCTTACGGGTGAATATATCAAAGTTTGATCCACTAAAGTTCCTTGTTACGTGTCTTAATAAAAAAAAAGAAACCACTTGAATATGCTTATATCACAAACGAAAGTCAAAGGTAATGAAATATTTCTATTTTTATTTTTATACACTTTGTATATACAACACTTTTATTAAAAAAATAAAATTATATAGACATGTTTCGGACAAACAGCCCTTCTTCAGTAAAGATACATCTTCATAGTTGGTCCTGGCGCTCTGTAGCTGCCGGACGTTTTTTCAAATAGCTCCCCATTTAAATAAAATTTTGAGGGTCTGAGTACTCCATTTGCGTCTATTTAACATCTATTATCACCTTTTAATGAATCCAAACAAATCTGTGTATCCAAAATTAATTATTTACGTATAGTTTCAGTGAAAAGAACAAATTAAGTTGAAATACGTGAGTGTTTTTAATATAAAGTGCATCGTGTAAACGTCTCTAAACGGCTATTTCCGAGTCGAGACCTCAAAGATGGTTGCCACATGTGTGTCCGAGTGTCCAGTGAATTGTGTGAAGTGCAACAGGATGATTTATGAGGGAACGCCCAAATTCTTGGAAATAGTTTGTGAACTTTTACTATGTGCCAAAACATTAAGAGTTACAGCCTGATAAAACGTAGCATCTTCTACAGCGCCATTGAGATGAGCAATTCATAAAAATGGCGCTTTATAAATTATCCAATTTATTATTATTATTATTCTTCTTCTTCTTCTTAAAGTGCCCAGTCAGTTCCCCCCGACGTTGGCGATCACTCTGGTAAACTCTTCCCTATCCTGCGCTGTCCGGAATAGCTCCTCCACAGTTTCGATTCCCGTCCATTCCCTCACATTGCGCAGCCAAGAGATTCGCCTTCTGCCTGCCCCCCTGCGGCCCTCCACTTTTCCCTTCAAAATCAGATACAGCAGGCGATATTTCTCTCCTCATAGAATGTGACCCAGATATGAAATCTTGCGGACTTTTATCAATGTCAGCAGCTCTCTATTTACTCCTGCACGATTCTGGACTTCTGCGTTTGTCACTCTGTCTGTCCATGGGATCCTGAACATTCTTCGGTGAAGCCACATTTCAAGTGCCTCTAACCGGTTCATTGTATTTACTTTGAATGTCCATGTCTCACACCCATATAACAGAACAGACCACACATAACACCTTAACATCCTCTGTTTTAGTTGTATAGTTATAAAGATACATATTTTATTTTTTATTTCCAGTACTAGAAGTATTTTAACTCTTAAATATTATGTATACCCTATTTTGTCTTAGTTTAACTTCAATCTCGTTTCACACTATCATTTGTTAATTGTTAACTATTATTTTATATTTGTGGTAGCATGTAATTGGCCTTATTTTAATTATTCTAAATGTTTTTTTTATACATATGTGATTGATATCGCTGTATGTTACCCTTAATAAATAAAACAAAACAAAACAATTTATGCATAAAAATATTATAATTTTTTTGTTGTTTACATGATCTGACAGATGTTATAAATATTTATTTTGGAACGTTTATGCTTTTGTTATAACAAATATTATGATGCAATTTAAAATTTAAAAAAATAATTTAAAGAACTTTAAGTCAAAATGGAATTAATTTCAAGTGTGTTATAAATGTTTTTTTTTGTTAATGACAAATATTTTGTTTTTTCAAATTTTGGCATTTAACATGTCTGTGTTAATTGGAATAAAGTGTTATTTTACTAAATGTTATTATGTTTATTTAAATATAAATCCGGAACACAATAAAATAATTGAAGGCGAACGGAGAATTTTTTTTAAGTCCAAATGGAATTAATTTCTAATGTGTTTTAATTTTTTTTTATTAATGACAAATATTTTCTTTATTCATATTTTCGTATTCTTGCATTCTTAATTGAACTTTCGTGCGTTTATTTTTCATTCTAAAATTTATAGCAAAATTGAAATGAAATTGAAAATTGTAATAATTATTTTTATTCGTTCTACAATTAAAACATTTTTCGTATATCGTTTCAGCCTGACAGAGTCAGCGAGGATCATCAGGATGCCTGAACAGCAATTGAGGTCCCTGGTTCAAGAACCCTACGAGTTCAGCGTAGAAGCTAGACAAGAAGACAGCGAGTGGGACGCTCTCGTCAAGTTCGCTAGCAGGAAATTAGAGAGGTAAGCGAATATAGATAAGGCTTTTTTTATCATTGAAGGCTGATTCAGAACACCCGGTGTTTATCGTCATTTTTTTTAAGGCAGAATTCTACTTGAGGCGCTCGAAAAAAATACTATTTTTATGAGATTATGAATTAAGATATCGATGTAGGGTTTGTTAGGCTTAATAAATACACTATTGAAATACATTAAAAACAATAATTATATATTGTACCTATGCACTTAATTATACAAAAACACTATTTGAATACAACACTTCGATATGTATCACATATTATGAGATTATGAATTAAGATATCGATGTAGGGTTTGTTAGGATTAATAAATACACTATTGAAATACATTAACAATAATTATATAATATATTGTACCTATTAGTTGAGCCAAAGCGCAACCCCCGGACAAATTTCGGAGATCGGGCCTTCGCAGTGGCAGGTCCGTCCGCCTGGAATATGCTTCCTGCACGCCTCAGATGCATTGACAATCCGACAGACTTTAAATCTCACCTAAAAACCCACCTTTTCAAAATATCCCATAAAATGTAAACAACGGTTATCTGATTGCTGGTGTCACATGCAGCTCTCATGACTAAAAACATTGTCAAAGCGCCCTTGAGGTGAGCTATTCACGAAAACGGCGCTATACAAATTAGCCTAATTATTATTATTATTATGCACTTTATTATACAAAAACACTAATTGAATACAACACTTTGATATGTACCACATATAAAAACTCGTAAAATAATTTTGATAAGCAAATACGTATTTCTTTACAAAAAATTCAAATTCAAATTTATTTTACTCTCTCAAAATACTCGTATATTATAAACATATTGACAGTTCCATGTATTTATTAAAGAACAGGTAAAAATGAGGTGTATACAAACAAAAACGGCAATGTCAGCATCATCAAATTGTTGGTGAACAATGAAATATATTTTAATTTAAAGCTTACAAAATTTAAACAAATTAAACAAATTTTAAATATTAAAACTTACCTTGCGGCTATAATTTCAGTAAATTTTATTCCTACCCGTGGTTTCTTTTCAAGATATTTGCGATTTTATAATTGACATTGCCTTTTTTGTTACAAATTTTCTAATACTGCCAGTTTTGTTTTGAATACAGCATGATATTGCCACGTTTGTTATCAACTCCTATTCATATGAACGATATTTGTATGGGACGCCATCTTGAAAAATGACATTTCTCGCATTCTGATTGGTTCATTTAGTAACTGCCGCTTTTCTTCTGGAATTTTTTTGACACTACCGGGTTTGTTTCAAATCTGATTTAAAAAGTGGAAAATGTATGTTTTAATGGCGGATTTGTTTCCAACCAAATGTACACTCAGATTGTAATAATGTTTTTCTATCAATCTGAATATTTGACTGATTTTCGTATTTTGCTTGACGTTGCCGTCTTTGTTTCTATACGCCTCATATATAATACCAGGAACGCATGAGAGATGGCTCGACTTTAGGAATACCAGATACTCTCTAAAGTCAGATTATTTGTCTTTTGAACGTACTTTCACTAATATGAATAGAATCCAACCACTTCAATAGATCTATACGAATGTGATTATTTTTGTAGCGCAAGATGAATAAAGGCTGCATGGATTTTGTCAAGTTTACGTTCGCGAGAGGAAACTCTAAAGCCAAAGTCGCATCTTTAATCTTTATTCCTTAATAAAACATCATCCCTAGGGGTAGTATAAAGAAATCCCTTTCATAAAAAAATGTTTAATGCCAAACTGTGCATAAAGATGGGCGAGGATAGGTTGAATTTTTAAAATAACGTGAAAGTGTCTTCTACTCTTGATGTCGCCTAAAAAAGTTTAAACAGTTTTAAAGATACACCAAAATTATAAATGTTCTTGTATGAATTCTGATACAAAACTTGTTAAAAAAAGTTATTATTATTATTATTTTGTTGAAAAAACTTCTTACATCATTACAGCGCGAGCCAAATCGATTTAAAGGGTGAAAAAAAAATATTAAAGAAAATATACATAGAACCTTATGCATAGGAATATGTCAGTTATTTCCTTGTTGCCTTTATCATAAGGATATTCACGAATTTGCTATAATTGCATCCAAAGTGGTCTATCTCTTTTGCAACCTCATTTAAAAGACGAATCGCTTTCAATACAGTAAAACTTCGAAGGGCCTTTTTGGGGCATAAAATAATATATGCCCCCTTGCTCTTCTATAACTATTGGGAACGTATAGATTTAGTTCTCAGTATTCCTAAATTGATAATACCTCCGGATAATAGTTTAAAAAAATGCTTTCCTAGAAAGATCATTCGACGAGTTTCAAGAGTGTTGAAATCCAACATTCCTGAGAGAAATAGTGAGGGGTACAAAAATGGATAATAGTAATACTCCCTGAGGTATAAATATCTCAAAAATCGTTTCTGAATCCTTTCTAGTTCCAAGATGACTGTTCTTTTTCTGGGGTCCCAAATAATAGAGTAGTACTCCAAGTTACTACGAAGCAACGCTTATGTTATGGATGACTTTGTTTTTTTTATTTGACAAAATATACAATATATTTATATACAATATATTTATTGAAAAATTTGATAGACGAAGGTCTATTTCATAATATCATACTCTTTAATATCGATAAATTTCATCTATGCACAAAACATTAACTATTGTACTGCTCTCGATAGTAGGAAACTAATATATAGACGATGTAACGTGATAGCTAAAGTTTCCCAGCTTATTGCTCCAGATTCTTAGAACTATAAATCCATTACCCAGAAATCGCTTAACTTACCACATATATCTTCGTTCAACTTGGAGTTTACTGATTTTCTGAGAATTTTTTTTTTACTTAGATTAAATCTTGGTTACTCCATGATATTACAAAAAATCACTTTATAAGTAATGAATAAACTTTAGGTGTTAACACTGTTGAATTCCCCAATAATTAATCTTCATTCTATTGACGTAAATCAAACGTATTGAGAATAAAAAATAAGCGGAAAAAATAAGTTTGAAAGAAAAATAATATAATCAATTTTATATATACAATAACAAATTTAAAAAAATACACATTTCCCATATTTGTGATTTCTTTATAAGGCTTGTTTCAATTTTCAAAAATTATTTAGAACATCTCGTATTATTCATTTTAAATAATTTAAATTGCTAAAAAACTAATTTATTGTTTTCTTGTTCAATGGTGCAAAACACCATTTTTTTATGAATTAACAAATATTTGTTATAAAATGACTTGTTTATACGAAAAAACATATATTTATTTTATGGGAAGCGAAAATGGCGTATAAAATGGTGTTTTGGTTCCAACGTTTGTGTAAGGAAGCGAAACATGGTACCGGGAACAGACTTTTTCATAATTATTAATTATGTTTACGTTTATATAACAATAATAATTTTAGATAAATTGAATGCGTTAACACTATAGAATCCCATAATGACAATTTTTTTAAATTAAAACACTGTTTTTTCCACTTTTGAATTTATTTTTCTCGACATCTTTGGAAGGCTTAAACCTTCAACATCGGAATAACGATTTAAATTGTGTAAAGTATAAAGATATATAGTTCGAAAAACTGTATAAATGTGTGGCTTCAAAACATGTCGAGAAAAATAAACTCAAAAGTGGAAAAAACAATGTTTTTTTAAATCGTCAATATGGAATTCTACAGTCTACCTGAGGAGTTGGAGAAATCGACGTGCATGCATGACAAGATGTATGAATGTAGAGGAAGCGAGAGAAGTATGTCAGGACAGAACAGTGTGGCGTTCCATTCTATCTGCCTACCCCTTCGGGGAGACGGCGTGATGATTAGTTAGTGAGTTAGTTTTTTTTAATAGACTTAAGGCGTTAACGCTGTAGAATTCCATGAAGTCAATTTAAAGAAAAAAACACTGTTTTTTCCACTTTTAAGTTTATTTTTTCTCGACATCTTTCAAAGGCTTAAACCTTCATCATCGCAATGACGATTTAAAATGTATAAAATACTCGTATAAAGGTGTAAGCCTTCGAAAAACTATATAAAAGTGTTACGCCAAATGTAGAGAAAAATAAACTTAAGAGTTGAAAAAACAGTGTTTTAATTCCTAAAAAATTCGTAATAATAATAATACGAAACTTTTAAAGCGCCGTTGCTGTGACATAATCACCTCAAGGGCACATTAAGGCGTATATTAAATCTAAATAAGAAAGCTGCATCTGATATTCCCGATCAGTAAGAAAATAATAAAAAACAAATATACAAGTTGGGTTTTCAGCTTATCTGAAATCTTTGGGATACATTTACGTTCACGTGGGAGTAATACGTTTTTAGACATTAACAAACGTCACATTTGAACACTCTAAAAGATCTAAGCAAAGATTGATTGTCCTTTCGTAGAATAGAAAACTTTTCTATAGAGCTATTGAGTGATGTTCCAATACTGTTATTCAACAAGCCCTGAGATGGTTCATGAGTGACGCATCGTCTCGTATTACCGACGAGGACTGACCTCTGTGAGATAAATTGTGCTGGGAAAGTAATTTATATACGATCGGGTACCAACACGTACAGCATCTTATGAACACATTCATCTTGCTACCACGTACTTTGTGTCTGCAATGTTAAGCCTTCTAAATAAATCGCTTTAAGAATAATAAGTATTTTTTGTCTATCTATCAGATATTCGAAGATTTTGTGAGATTATACACATTTCCTTGTTTCTTGAACAACGATATAAAACTCTATTCTAAAACGTCTGTATTCTAAAAATTTTATTAATTTTAAAATGGAATGACATGTTTTGCACTTTTAATGCATTATTAAATGGTATTTTCTAATGATATTCCAAATAATTATGAAATGACGACCTTCATGGCAGAGTGGTTACGAGCTCTGACTTCCATGCCGAAGGTCCTGGGTTAGATTCCCGGTAATGGCAGTGTGATTGTCACACTGTCTTTGGTCTGGTGTAGAATTCACGTGACAATAAAATGGCGATAGATTGGCTACCTATCACATGTCATGAGAATCAATATAATAGCTAAAAAATAAAAATTGTATACAGTAATTAGGTCCAAACGACCTGTTGTGTACATAAAAAAAATAAAAAATAAAAAAATAAAATAAAAATATAATGTCGTGGAAGGGCGGATCAAAATTTTAATGTCTGCCACGTGGGAAATCGACGTGCGAGCATGACATTATTTCTGCCCACCTTTTTGAAGAGACGGCGTGATGGTTAGTCAGTTAGTTTAGATTAAGAAGTGAAATCAGTAATAAGAAAGTAATCGTCTGTTTTCTAGAAGTTTTATTATATTTTAATTGAATGACATGTTTCGCTTGTCTAACGCATTAATTATTAAATGTGTGATAAAAAATAATCATTTTATAATGCTTTACACAGGTGAAACATAACATTCACTTAAAATATAATTTAATTCGTATGAATTATTTAATATGGAGTTTTACAACTCGAAGGTTCCGGGTTCGATTCCCGGCGAGGTCAGTGTTATTGTCACGCTGTCTTTGGTCTGGTGTAGAATTCACGTGACAATAAAATGGCGATAGATTAGCTACCTATCACATGTCACGAGAATCACTATGATAGCTATAATACCATTTTCATCTATTTGGCTCATGCTGTCATGATGTGAAGAGCGATTCAACAAAATAATAATAATAATAATTATTATTATTATTGTTGGAGATATAATAAATACTTTTTTAGATTGTTTATGTCAACGTTTTCTTCTCGTTATTAAACGATATTGTCTAGGCATTACCCTTAAAGGTTTAAAACTTATAATTCTAATATTTTTTGGCCATTATGGTGGAAGATTTAGCCGACATTAAGTCGTTTCCAAAGGTGCCGGGTACAAAATTGGTTGTGTTATAAATGAGTACGATCATTTACAGGATGTAACCTTCATCTTATTATCTGTTTAATTAAAACACTATTATAGAATATTACTATTGATTATATTTCTTTTGAAAGTGTCGCGACAGCTGTTTTGCTAAACGATGTTGACATCTTCAGGTGTTGCAATCAACTTGATTGCAACACCTGATGATGCTTACATCGGTAAGCAAATCAGCAGTCGCGACAATTTCAAAAGAAATATAATCAATTGTGAAATTTTATAACAGTCTTTAAATTAAAAAAAATATAGAGTGTTTCCGCAAAAACCTTATAATGTTTTGGTACAAACGACTTGGTGAAGATTAAATAAAATAAAATATGTTATTTAACCATAAAGCCATTTAATATTTAATTTAAAACATTAACCTTTTGGTATGCAAATATTATATGCTAGAATCCAAAAAATCGTTTTATTATTTGACTTTTATTTTCGTAACAGAAAACCTGAATATTTCTTATCTTCATTGAAACATGAAAACAACATTAAGCTATAACGTAAGCCGCGTCAAGAGAAAGACTTTAAAAAACTCGGTTATGTACAATTTGACATAGCCATTTTTACACTTTTAGATTAAAATAGAAAGAACTTTAACAAAACCTTCAAGCTTCATAAACGTTTGAAACATGCTGAATTGTTTTTACTAAAATGAATATATCGTATTTTCTTTCATAACAAAGAAATGAGAGAACATAACGTTATACGCAGTAGAATATGTTTATGGCAAATATTGCATACAATGCTATGCATTATTTTTCCTTCAAGAAGTATATTTTTATATTATTCCACCCCTACAACTGAATTTAGTCAGATTTATAAGGAGAATGCACCAGAATCATGAGTATGTGTTTATTGATACTTTGTTAAAAATATACTAACATAATTGTTACAATGAGTTGATTTGTAAGAAAATATAATATACATTTTGTTCGAATTGTAACAATGTGCCGCGTAGCAATGATATATAGAATAACGTTTGCTTAGTGATCTAAGGGTTAAGTTTGTAACTAATGAGAACGTCTGTTTTCTAGAACTTGTATTATATTTTATAATTAAAGCATGTTTAGCCTATCTAAAGCATTATCAAAAATTGATAAACTTTTGATAACGCATTAAAAAGGCGAACATGACATTCGCATAAATGATAATAAAACTTATGAAAACCGCCGATTTCATTCGTCATTATGTAATATGATGTCTTATATAATTTTTTTTATTTTTTATATACTTTGTATATACAACAATTAAAAATTTAAATTACTTAGACATGTTTCGGACAACCAATTCTTCGTCAGTGATACATTATACAATTGTTTACATGATCTGACAGATGTTATAAGGATTTATCTTGGAACGTTTATGATTTTGTTATATTTATTTTTTTAATATACCGTAAGTGTTGTATATATAAAGTACATAAAAATAGAAAAAAGATAAATAAAGCATCATAACAACACAAAGTATGGCGTATATAGAATTTTTTTTTATATAATTGTTCAAGAAACAATAGGTTTGTTAAGTATGTGGTTTTAAATAAATCAACGTGACGAAAAACTGTGTTAAAAAAAAAACATGTAATCCACAAATTCTGTCTATCTATTCAAAGAGTCAGCATGGTGGCTAGTTAACTTAGTTAAGGAAACACCTTACTAACTAAATAACGTCATCTAACTAACTAAATAACGAAGAATCACGCCTTCTCTCTGAAGCGGAGGCAAAAATAATGGATAGCCACAATTTTTATTCCTGACACATTTCTCTCGCTTTCTAAACATTCATACATTGTGTCATGCAATCGCGTCGTTTTTTCTGACTCCTCACGTGGCCACAAACTGATCTACTTGCTCCAGATTTTCACCATTCGCGATAATGTTGCAGGCTGTAATGATTTCTTTTTTTTTTCAAAAACGATTACCTTGGACTTCTTCACATTCATCATCAGATCATTTCGCATGTATATCTCATACAAACTATTCACCAGGACTTCATTCACCGTTATTCATGATCGATGTCTGCAAGCAGGACAGCCTCAAAAATCTTATAAGATTATCTTAATAAATTCTTGGACTTGGATCTTCTAGCTTACAGAGGTTCAGCTCTAATGGCTATTCCTCTTACGTCTGTAGGAAACATTGTTGGAATGTGATTTGGTAGTTATTTTATGATGGGGCTAAAAGTATGGCCCGGAGTGTCCAAAGAGAATTAGTAAGTAAAAAATAAAACATGATTGCTTACGAGTATGTTTCAATAACGCGATGGTTTTTTTAGTGCTACGAGTACATTGATTTTTATTATTATTTATGTGTAAAAATATAAATTAATATAATAGTAATGAATTTTTTTCCCCTTGAGAGGATATTCTCAAACTCGAGTTTCGTCGAAACAAATTTGTCTCTATTATTAAAAAATATATATATTTTAATAATAAAAACAATTGGGTTTTTAATACATACCCCTATTACAATGGAGTTTAACAAATTAAATTCACAAACATCTGTACACGATTACTTTCTACGAAAGTAGAATACAGGTATATGTCGTTTTGTTTGCGTACCACTCTTTCTTTTATTGTTTACTACTCGTAAATTCTTAATTTTACTAACGAAAACAGTTTTACTCTCGACAATCATTCATTTTCAATTTCAGCCTTAGATAAAGTTTATTACGTAGAAAAAATATTATTATCCAAACAAAACTAAACACTTACACATTTCCAACACTTCGTGACCTAAATCCGTTCAGGTATTATCCGAATCTGAAATATATGGTAAATCAAGTAAAAGAGCATAAAAAACTTATGGAACTTTCCTTTTTTATAGACCCCGGAGCTTTATGCTAACTTTAAGCTAAAATGAGATAAAGAAACCCTTGCTAACCCTATCACAGATATCGACTGAAACAATACACACGTTTTTATTAGTAGCAGGGTTACAAAACTATATCATATACTCGTAATATATGAAAATTGATCTCAACGCATTTGAGACACTCAATTTATTTATATAAATAAAAGTCAACGTTAGTAAATGTGTGTCCTATATACTCAAAAATTACCGGACAGATTTCCCTGAAATTTTTTGAATTTGTACGTATTATATCGTATTTGTTCCTTTTAATCTTGTTTTTCTAATTGTGCTACATTGTTTCTTTATATTTCTTCTTTCTTTTGAATTGTTCTTTATATTATTTTATTTTATTTTTTAAATTGTTATTAAACACATATTTTAAAATTGTTATCATAATTTGTTTAATTAATTGAAATTGAAATTGAAAAGCGTTTAGAGAGGTAATTTGAATTCTTATTTATTAACTTCAATAAATTGCAATGTTTGTATAAATGTAGCATATATAGTCAAAAACTACGCATCACTGATAATAAATTAGATACTTCAAATATTGTTTAAAGTCAAGCACTGGAATAAATTTCAGGATTGCTCATAATAAATATGACATAATGAATATTAAGCTACCTAAAAAACTAACCATCACGTCATCTCGCCAGAGGGGTAGGCAGAAATAATGAGCTGACACACTTTTCTTTTCTGAGATATAGGTACGTTGATTTAATTAGTTTTTTAAACATGTCCAACTACTGAGTAATTGCTTCTTATGTATGTATAACATTTCTAGTTTAAAATAGAAATTAAGACGAATTGGGTCAAACATTATATCGTTTTGCAGCTAATTACACTTAACAAAACAAAACACATAACTCACTGAGATAACGATAAGGTACTAAGGGATGGAAAAAATACCCCACATTACTCACAAAAAGCCTTATCCCGTTTAACATCTAAGCGCTGAATAATACTCACTTTACGCGAAACAGTAATAAAAACGAAGAAAGTCTCGCGCGAATAAAACCGACATACTTATCAGTCAAATGTATTTTTATAGACCTTAAGTTGGCTTTTATTTTGAGTTTATTATTTTGAGTTTAATGTTTTTTTATATTTTTTTTATATTAAGCATATTATTAGGTATTTTGAAAATTAAGAATTAAATTGTATCTCAATAGAGACGAAGATATAAATTATTTGGAAACAGAATATGGTGGTGGTGGAGGCGTTTACAGGACTTATGACCTGTCATTGGTTAGGTTAAGCGATCGCTTTATATAATACAACATTCCCCATTCAACACCACGTCTGACAATTATTTTTGAAAGTTGTATATATGCTGCCATGTTGAGAAACATTTCACATATTTTAGTTCAATATACACTAGCGCCATCTATTGAGACTAGATGTAAGCATTACGCAGAATTTTTTTACTAATGTAATGTGAAAGGTTATCAACCCAATCATCACACATTACATTACGCCTGAAGAAAACTCTCCAATTTTTATATGCTTTTAACTTTGACCAGTTTTTATACAACATTTTGTTTTTTTGAATGAATACAAATACTTGTAGACAAAATTTTGAAAATTATATTGAAACTCCCTTATGTTTGGAAGTGGAGCTTGGAGCTGGCAAGAAAATAATGAAAGTAGGATAAATGCCGTAGAAATCAGATCACTGAGAAGAATATACGGGAAAACGATATATGATATGAATACCATATCACGAAATAAGGAAGAAATGTAAGGCAGATGATTGCGTCATAAGTAAAATTTAAACCTCTGATTTGGTTTGGACATATGGAACGAATGGACGAGAAAAAAATGGTTAAAATGTTGTATCAATCAGTATGAGTAGAAAAATAAGCCTTGGAAGACCAAGTAAGGCGTGGCATGTCCAAATTAATCAAATAAGAAGTCGTAAAAATCGACGAGCGTGCCTGTTACGATATATGAATGTAGAAGAATCTAGTAAGGTATGTGCGAACAGAGCAGTATGGCGGTCCATTCATCTCTACTTTCCCATCTGGAGAAACGGCGTGATGGTAAGTTAGTCGGTAAGTATAGTGTTTCAAGCATTTTAGTCACGACAGGAATAAATTCGCACGTCACTGGTATTTCGATATTAATCAGCTTGTAGCGAACAATGCTGATTTAAAAAATATACCTTTGTTTAACAAAGTCTATACTTTGCTCTTATGTTATAAGGTTCTCTTTGATATTCATGAATAAAATTATTTTGCAGTGTAACAAAGGGTCTATTTCGGTATTAAATATATTTCCTCGCGTATTCATTTAATTAAGCTTTGAGCTCTGGGAGATTTGCGATTAATTCATTGAAATGCTTTTATTTAAAACCTTTTACAAAAATGTACCTATATCAAATAATGCACGGAAAAGCGGACGCGTATTCCGGAAGTTTGGGGTGACATCAAGGGTTTGCAGGGCTGGCTCGTGATATAGTAAAATAGTTAAACGAATAACATCTCATTCTAATGAAAACGTCTGTTTTCTAGAAGATTGGTTATTTTTTTGTTGAATCGATTCTTACATCATTACAGCGCGAGGCAAATCCATGTAAAGAGCATAGCTATCATATCAATGCTCGTGACATGTGATAGGTAGCTAATTAATAGCCATTTTATTGTCTCGAGAATTCTGTACCAGACAAATCATAGAGTGATCATCACTTTGCTATCGCCGAGAATGTGATTGTTACACTGTTTTTAGTCAGGTGTAAAATAAACGTGTCAATAAAAATGGCGATAGATTAGCCACCTATCGCATGTCATGAGAATTAATACAATAGCTGAAATCAAATTTTACACAGTAATGTGGTTCAAATCAATAGGAATGTTGTATACCTGAAATATATAGGTATATAAATAAATAAAAAATTATATGACGGCCACGTGATGAGTTGGAGAAATCGACGTGCGTGCATGACATAATTTATCAATGTTGAGAATTCTTCTTCTTCTTCCTCAGTCTATTACCGTCCACTCCTGGACAAAGGCCTCCTCCATTCGCTCCCATGTCACTCAATCTTGTACAGACTGCATCCAGGTTATTCCGACATGTCTTATCAGATCATCCTTCCACCGTAGTTGCGGTCGCCTTGCACTAATCTTTGCCGTCTACGGTCTCCAAGTCAGCAGTCTTCTTGTCCATTTTTCATCTAAGCTTCTGGCTACGTGACCTGCCCATTGCCATTTTAGAGTCACAACCCGGTGGATGAAGTCAATGACCATTATATTTTCTCTCACCGTATCGTTTCTGACTATTTCTCTTAGGCTTATTCCTAACATGGCTCTTTGGGTCACTCGTAGTTTCTCGGCACTTTGTTTGGACAATGTTACAGTTTCAAGACCATAAGTACCAACTGGCAGAACACAGGTTTTATAGACTTTTCGTTTCAGGTTGATCGGTATTTTACGGTTTTTAAGGATGTAACCCATTTTTTTCCGAAAGCTGCCCAGCTTAGTCCAATTATTCTCTTGAACTCTGCGGTTTGATTATCTCGGCCCAATCGAATATGATATGGCTGAAACACTATGAAACAGTAACGTTGTAAACATTGTAACACCTAATGATGCCAACATCGGTTGGCAAAACAGCTGTCATGAAAAATAAAAAAAAAAATTAAAAATTGTGATACCATAACAGCACTTAAATTCAAATAGTTAATTTGATAGTTTTTATATTTTATAAGTTTAGTAAGAAAAAACACGATTCGCCACTGCGTGTGATAGTCTAATTCCGGATATAACAGAGGAAAGATATGTCCCAAAAGGGGTGAAAAAGTCCCAAAAATATCGTAAAATATACACGGTCCGGGGTAAAAAGGACGTCTCCTATAGATTTCATTTCCGCTCCACAAGGGTTCGTTCATTCAGATCACATTAGTAATGAATTTTCAATATTATTAGACAGGAAATGTGCCTGATTTACTAAATTGTGGAGAAGTAATACTTTATTTAAATTATATTCGAATATATTTTACTTCCAACATAAGCCTGTACACGAGTCTTTAGTGGAAATGGATTGAAAAATGATTATCTTCGATAGCGTTTATCTCCCAACATGCAGAACCAACCTGCCTCTGGTGACCACGCTTAAGCACGATATCAAAAACCCGATTTGTACAATTGAATATAAGGAAAATTTATTTATTGTGAAAAATAGAATGAAATGAAATATTTCTAATAATATTTAGGTTTTGACCTAGAAAAGAAACCATTATTTTCTTATATCACGGCATAATAAATAACTTA
This sequence comes from Lepidostoma basale, assembly GCA_022606425.2. Classification (NCBI taxonomy): domain Eukaryota; kingdom Metazoa; phylum Arthropoda; class Insecta; order Trichoptera; family Lepidostomatidae; genus Lepidostoma; species Lepidostoma basale. Next base: position 155,342 of record JAHDVF020001031.1, on the reverse strand, counting down.
ATTCGAATATTGGGGTTATCATTGTTATAAATGGATATCGATATATTTCTGAATAATATGTTATTTACGAATCAGCGTAGATTATCGCAATAAACTAACAATAATAATGAGAAATGTACATTTGGTAATCTTTAAACATGTAATTCTTCTGTACGGGCGTATGTAGTTTAACTCCTAAACGGCCGGACCATTTTGATTATATTTTTGCGTGTGTTTTGGTGGGTACCTAGATGGTTTAGATTCACGATTAGACGAAACAGCTGTCGCGAAAAATAAAAATAAAATTGTTATCCCTAAAAACAGAGTTTTATAATTTAACAGTTTATAAGATTTATTATATTTTATGAGAATGACATGTTATGCTTGTTTTAGGCATTACCAATTTTTGATAGGGTCTTAGACAGGTAAAACATGTCATTCATATTAATTAAATAAAACTTCGAGAAAACTGACCATTTCATTCGTATTAATTAATACATACATACATACATACATACAAACCATCACGCCGTTTCCCCGCAGGGGTAGGCAGAGAGAATGGACCGCCACACTACTCTATCCGGGCAAACCTCTCTAGCTTCCTCCACATTCATACAATGAGTCATACACGCATGTCGATTCCTCCGACTTCTTACATGACCAACCTATAAAATTTGATTCATTTGGTCATGCCATGTTTTCCTCGGTCTACCTCGACTCCGTACCCTATTTACATCTTTCTCAACCATTCTTTCTCCATCCATGCGTTCCATATATCCGAACCAACGCAGCGTTCTCTTAATTTTTTTCATAAAACCTTCTTTCGCTCTACATTCCTTTCTTATATCATAATTAATAAAATAATTAATAATCTTACTTGGGAATTAACAAAAAAAAACTCCTCTTAATATTTGTTTTCATGTTTTAAAACCCAACTGAAAATATTATCAAAGTGTATGTGCTTTGTTATCCCGTGATATTGGGATCCAAAACTCATCACCAGTTGTGAAATAACTCTTTCCTTTATAAAATATAATGGGGGTTAAAAAAAACCGTGTCATAAGTCACAAGAATACATAATTTTGAAAGATATACGACCATAAACACAATGTTCAGAAAGTTTCATCCAGGGAATGAATTAATATACTCTCCATCATGTTCAAAACTCAGCCATTGGTTGTTTTATGTGCCCGGGCGATGCTTCATAAATTGACTCATATATTCTGTGCACATGAAATATTGTAAACCTTTTTGAAATACAATGTACTTTTATATAACGAACATCTATACAAAGAATTCCTTGATCTAACCTTTTTTTATCCCCTTGAACTATTATTAGCATAGCATTAACCTCAATATAACCAATCACTCGATATACCGAATTTGTTTAAAACCCCTTGAGATTTGCAATATGGAGGTTGCACTGTATATTTTTTGCTTTGAAATGTAGACATATCGTAAAATATTTAAAGTATCATGGATAGGAATTGTCATGAACGAAAAAAACAGCAGCGAATGAAGAAAGAAAATTAAATTATCACGACCACATAGCGCCCTTAACTGAAATACTTCAGGCACGCTATATAAAACGATGAATAAAGCCAATTATCCAAAGAATCGAAGGAGAAAGGCACCTGCTCAGGACCTTGTCTGAAAGGCTTGCAAGATGGATCAGCCATGTAATACGACAAGAAGGCATCTTGCATGCCATAATGGAGGGTATGACCGAGGGGACAAACTCGAGGGGACGCCCACGCCGAGAGTACCTGGAGGACCTGTTGGTGGACGTGCGCTGCTCATCATATGCAGATTTCAAAAGAGCCGCACAAGACAGGGAAAAATGGAAGAGAAGAATATAGGAAATTGCTGCTTACCAATCCCAGGATTGAAACCAGAGAGAGTGAGAGAGAGATTCAATGTAAAATTTAAAAAACAAAGAAGTGTCAATGCTCATTTTCAGCACAACATTTGTGCTCAGATAATACAATAAAGTAATAAAATTGTGTTTTTAATAACTACTTCCATTTCAACAGCAACTAGTTCATCGAGAGACTGGTAATTATTGTTTAGAGCTGTTGTGTTTAATGAAAAAATAACTCTAATGTTGTTCAACCTCCAATGGGATAGAATAAGAATAAGAATATTGCTGATGTATCAAAGTGGAGAGTTTCCTCCAAAACAATGGATAGTCAAAAACCGATTACGAATGTTACTAGAAACCCAGGACGTCCCCGATTTAGGTGGAGCAGCGACTTTAAATTGACCGCCAGTAAGAGATGAATGCGTGTTGCCCAGGATCGATAGACATAGAAGCAGATGAAGCAGTCCTACATCAAGGACTGGACAGATACAGGCTGTTGATGATAACATAATATTCTAATGTAATGAAACTTTTAATTCAATTTTTTCAAAGATAAAACAGTGTCCCTTACGAAACACATACACAGTGAAAAAAAATTTAATTGAACTTTATTGGAAGAACTTCTGGTCCAAATAGACCAGATGATGGCAGCAAACTGCCGAAAACGGTCGACGTTGAACACAAGTGGAAGCCCACTAAAAATATTATAATCAAGAAATTTTGATGAATGAACTTCTTGTTCTTCTTCTTCGATGGCCCTACAGCCCATATCTAGCCTTAGCCTCCAGTATTATAAGCCTCCAACTCCTCCTGTCTTCCGCTTTGACCTTCCAATCTGACACTTGTAACAAGTGTACAGTGTTCTAACATTCCAAGTGCCAATTCGTATTTCGTTTGCCGGGTCTAGTCCGATTTCCAGTCCTAGTCCGAGGCTCTGCGTCTGGTTTCGTAATGATTGCTTTTTATGGGGAGAAGGTATTAGCATCTCACCCAATCCCCTACCAGGAGGGTCAGGGTTTTTCTGTTGAAGATTTTCTTCTCTTAGCTGGGTGGTTCCGGTTTTATGGCGCCAGAAGCTCACCATTAATCCTCTCCTATCTGCTATGGCTGATGGTATTGCCAGTGGCCACGTTGCCCGGGTCTCGCGGGGCTTAAGAGACCACCCGTGGATGCTAGGAGTATGGCTATTGGTAGTGTTGCTGATGGAATGCAACTGTGGTATTTCACGGCATTTAAGTGACACATATTTTCCAACAAAATATGCATCTCCGTGACCAAACTTTGAGCCCCTGAATCAACTTTAACCAAGAGATTTCAATAAAAAAATATTAATATTTTAAAGGTTGCCAGTGAAGCAGAATTGAAAAAAAACAGAAGATGGCAGCAAGCTGCCGAAACTGGTCGACGTTAAACACAAGTGGAAGCCTACTAAATATATAATAATATAGATTAAAACATTATGTGCTATTATATTATGTGCTAAATTAAAAAACGGTGGATTCGTGGAACATAAATTAAATAGACAATATGTGCACCATCTAAAAAGAACATTTTTTGTTAAATTATTTTTATTTTGTTATTTTATTTTATATCATTGTATATTATATTATTTGTTTTAGATTTATTTTGTGGGTGTTGGACGATCGAAGTGTGCGCGGGAGATGCTTATTGGTGGCGATGAGGATCGCAACCCATCACACCGCGTCTCCCGCGGAGCGAAAAGAGAAGGATGGAGTGCCGCATCAGTAAAAGTGTGACAGTCCATTCTTTCTGCCTACCCTTTCGGGGAGACGGCATGATGGTTAGTTAGTTAGTTAGTTTTTTATTTATTTATTTTTCACTACATACACATTGAAAAACTTTTCCGTTTAAACTATTCTCAGCTCAAAATTGCGCAATCACATTTAAAATTAGATTCTTTGGTGAAACTGGGAGAATATTAACTCGAATCAGAGTCGCTTAGCTCCATGAGAATTCGTCTTATTTACCGCGAAAACTTTGACCCCGGTTCACATCAAATGTTTGTATTTGACTGAACTTACCCATTCGTGTCTCGCAATGAAGAAAATGAACTCCAACGGGTTAAGATAATCGTCCCATTCAGCGAGATGTATGCAGATTCTGAGAATATTCTAGATGCGGTCTAATCCATTTATGCCAACCCGAGTGACATGTTGCTAAAACATAAGTACATTCAAATGAAAATCTCTACTCGAATTTCAGATTGTTCAGAATAATACTGAAAAAGTAAACAACAAAAAAAATATTTTAACTTAGTTAATTGATTTAATATTTTAAAAATAACATTTTTCTTTATATATGGAAGTGAAGCAAGGAACTGGCAAAAGAATGATGACAATGTGATGATTGCACCAAAAATGGGATCTCTTAGATGAATGTTCGTAAATGTATATATGATAAAAAATAAAATGTGACTGCAATGCAAATGAAAGAGTTATGAATAAAATAATGAAAGGGTCATTAATATGGTTTTGCCACTTGGATAGAATAAATGTCTACGTCCATGACGTCTTTCATACTAGTGAAAGTACTATGCTAAGGAAATTGAAAATAACTTTGTTTAATCCACTATAATTATTAAAAAATATATTTAAAAACACGACAGGTTTTCTTTGAATTAAACAAAGTTATTTTCAATTTCCTGAGTATATTACTATGGAATTCCACAGTGTTAATGCCTTTGCGTTCAATAAGTTAGTGAAAGTTGGTTCAGAAGGCAAATACTCTTAATTCTGGATAGTATATTGTCTTCCTAATGTCGAACCATCTCTCATGCTCTTCTGGTAGTATACTAAAATTAGTTTTGTAACGTCTATTGATGAAATAAACTGATTAATAAATTTGACTTGAATGAAGAAAGCATGTTAAAAATATGTATTGTATTTAAACGGCGTAAATATAATAGAATAAAGAATACAGGAAGTCCGAAGAAAACGTGGCACGATCATCAAATATTGGCCAATTGAAGATTCGGAGAAATCGATGTGTGTGCAATACATGTTAAGAAAGGGAGGAAAATACAATATGTCAGGAAAATACGGTGTGGCGGTCTATTATTTATGTTTACCCCTTAGGGGATGCGGCGTGGTGGTTAGTTAGTTAGTTTAACTTTATATTGGTTAGTTAGTTAGTTAATTAGTTAAATAGTCCATTCTTTTGGCCGATACACTATGATACTTTGACATTATAAACTGTTAAATTAAAAAAAATGTTTTATGTACCACAATTGTATTTTATTTTATGCGATAGCTGTTTCGTCAACCTATGTTGACATTTTTTTTAATTTATCCGTTTATAAAGTTCGTTAGTTTAACTGCTTCGTCTTCTTTTCTTATTTTTCTTATTGTAGATCTTGCGATCTATTTATGCAGGATATCAACTTTTTTCAAATCAAATAGTAGGTTGCAAATCTTTGCAACCTGCTATTAGATTTGAAAAACAGATTGCAAATCTTTAGATTGAGACTGAAGAAGAATATAACTTTTTTTAGTTATTGATTATCATGACATGTGATAGGTAGCTAATCTATCGCCATTTGATTGTCACGTGATTTCTACATCAGACCAAAGACAGTTTAACAATCACACTGCCTTCGCCGGGAATCGAACTCGGAGCCTTCGGTGCGGCAGTCGTAGCTCTTTTTACTATGCCACGAAGGTCGTTGCCACTCTTCAACGATAGTTTTTAATATTATAAATTAGCTAAGCCCGCATCATTCTGAACAGTTGATATCTTACGTACGAATTAGTATAATACGATATGTCCTGATTTCTAAGTCTATTTTCGAAGCAGCTTCAATTACAACTGACACGTGACTTTAAATTATTCAGACTGATCAAGTAACTTTGATTACTAACTACTTTTGCGATCGTTCGCCTCACCTCGGGCTACGCGTGGCTGTACTACCCTCTCCCCACCCCATTCCATTGATGTATTTGACAGTTACAAATAAGACTTATTCGAATCGAAGCATGAGTCCCAAAATAAAATACGAAAAACGCCATTTTTCAGTTTACGACTGACACATGCCTAACAGATGATAAATAATAAACAATATTTCATCGCGAATGCTTCCGTTTCCCGAGTTGAGATTGTAATATCAAAATAAATATTTTTGCATACATTTTAGACTAACTATAGCACTATATATTTGTAAACTTTAACGGGATTGTGTTATCCTACACAAAGCTTAATTTTCACTTGACTTGCATTTTATATGTTGAATTTGTTTCAGACTAGAAGAATTATCAAAATTACATTATAAATTTATTGTTTATATATATTTAAATTACTTTCCATTCATTTTAATTCCAAATTTTATTTAAACATTTTTCATGCACTGAAATTAGTTTCATACTATATTCCTTCAGCTTACTTTGGTTAAATAAGAAAAAATATGTTTGTATAAAATAAAATACAAACATTTTCTTCAATTTTTCGTCTACAAATCTTTGCCCTAAACTTGCTGTGCCTTTAGTGACAACACATTGTTTTATAATGAGGGTTAAATCTGTGTACGTAATGGTCGGTACAAGAACACTATTTAAACTAACTAACTAACTAACTAACCATCACGCCGTTTCCCCGAAAGGGTAGACAGAAAAAATGGACTGCAACACTTTAATCGATGCTACACTCCATCCTTCTCTTTTCGCCAACGCGAGAGACGCGGTGTGATGGGTTGCGAACCTCATCGCCACCAATAGGCATCTCCCGCGCACACTTCGATCATTCAACGTCTACATAATAAATCTAAAACAAATTATATTAAATACAATGATATAAAATAAAATAACACATGAAAATAATTTAACACATAATGTTCTTTTAGATGGTGCACTTTTCGTCAGCTGGACGATCCGGACATTTGTGTTTATTTATTTTTTTATTCCGCTGTTTTCATTTTAATTAGGCACTTAAAACAATCCAACACCAGCAAAAACTTGAAAATTTGATTGAAGAATTTATTCAAATTGTCATTGGAACAAATGAAAAAATTAATTTTTACACCTGTCAAAATTATTTTTATAAACGAAAAAACTTGTATTATTTTAACATCAGAAGAGTGAAAACGTATTTTGTGTCACAAATAACTATCATCAACTGCGGCAACAATCAAATTGACCAAAACAATTCACTTATACAAGAAATTTCTCCAAATTTACGGGAGCAGCGCACCACATGAACCAAACCCAAATATCTTTATAATATCTGTATATTTATATTTACCAAATACAATAAATAGTGATATAACAAAAATATAATCAATCTATATATGGACAAGTGTATGTGAAAGATCTGAAATGGTAAGGTGTAGGTGCCAAAATGAGCGGAGTGTCAGTAAGATGTCTATTGTATGCGGATGACGCTGTTCTACTTGCAGACAATGAGCATAAACTACCAGTCCTGGTGGCTTCGGGGAGACGGCACTATCTTTTACCCTGTCAAATGCCTTTTCGTAGTCAATAAAGCATGCAACTACCTCTTTTCTTTGGTCCTGGCACTTTTGTAGCAATACGTTGATAGCTAATAGTGCTCCGCGTGTTCCTAACGCGTTCCTGAAACCAAACTGAGTATCGTCGAAGTCTTGCTCACATTTACCACGTATTCTGGCATGTACTATTTTAATAAATAGTTTCAGGACGTGACTCATGAGACTAATCAATCTGTAGTCTCCACATATTTTAGGATGTTGTTTTTTGTATTTAGGTAGCATGTTCACAGCGGATGGTTGAACGGACAGTGATGTTGAAAGAAGGGTTGGTGCGGGTAACAAAGTGTATGACTCGATGTATGAATGTGGAGGAATCTAGAGAGGTGTGCCAGGATAGAGTAGTGTGGCGGTCCATTCTATCTGCCTACCCCTGCGGGGAAACGGCGTGATGGTTTGTAGTTGTTGTTTTTTAAGTAACGTCACTAAAGTGGACTTCAGCCAGTCGTGGGGTATGTTCTACGTGTCATATACTCAATAGTAATGTATGTCGCAAATCAATAATCACAAATAATAATGTATATATTAAGCGTCACAAATCTTCAAGGCGGCAGTGTAGCATAAGACAGACTTGATTTTGCACTTTGTTTCTCCCTAGTTTTCCCCACTTTTCCCCGCTCTTTCTGCGGAATGACACTTACCTCGCGTGAAATATATAAGGTTGGAACTCCTTTCAAGCGTTACTCATACGCCCGTAGCGCAAAATTCCCTTTGTTTCACATCTGATATTTTAGATGTACATTACTACTCGTACGCGATACAATTTTTTTTCATTCTCCTATACGCCCTATAACTGTAAATATTGGATATTCTGGAATATTTGTGAAGATTTATGGGTTGGCTATGGAATGTATCTGTATTTTACTTTTTTTAATAAAAAATAGTTTACTTCAGAATATTTTCAAAAGGATATTTTTTCTATACGTTTTTTTTTTTTTTCTCTATTGTGGAAAAAAGCATCGTACATTTTTTTTTCTATTAAAAATACAATCATCCTTCGTTATTTATAGAATAGACTTCATAAAAAAACATGCTTTAGAAGAAACAACTGAAAAAATACAATATAAAACAAATGAATACCAAAGCAAAATTTTGTCCTAGTTTCACTTGTATTTATTTAAAGAAAACAAACGTTTTTATTAAAAAAAACGCTGTTTTTTTTATTAAAAAGTGGAAAAACGTATATTCATTTATGAAAAAATCTTTAATTTATAAATGGAATTCCACAACGTTAACGCCTCAATTATATCAAGAAAATTGTAAATAATTTTGATGTCACACATTTGATGATGTCTTTGCAAAGGACAATACGTCTGCTTATTGATGGTGGTGATTTTTATTTTGTGAAACTTGAAATTGAAAAATATATAGCACATTTAAAATAAAAACATGTAAAATTATAACGATGTCATTACAATTTGACACGTAGATAAATGTGTTTGAAATAAGAAGATTTTAAGAATCAATTGTATCTCAATAGAGACAAAGATGCAAATTGGAAACAGAATATGGTTGATCAAGGTGTTTACAGGACTTATGACCTGTCATTGATTGGATTAAGCGCACGCTTTATGTAATACAACATTCCCCATTCCACCTTATTTTTTCTTATGACCACTATGTCTGACAAATTTTTGGAAGTTGTATATATGTTCATCTCCAACACCACCCTTTACATGGTAGTATATTCAATCTACACACTAACGCCATCTATGAAGATTGAATTTTAAGCATTAAGCAGAAGATCTTTTTAACGCAATGTGAAAGGCTACCGCTATTTACCGCATCGCTAGAAACCGCCTGGAGATGTCACTCCAATCTATATGCTATAATTTTTACCAGTTTTTGTTTTTTTACAACATTTTGAATGTATACAAATACTTGTAGACGAACAACTGGATTTCACCCATTGCGGGCTATCAATTCAAGAATCAATTGTATCTCAATGGAGACGAAGATGCAATTGGAAACAGAATATGGTTGATTAGAAGATTTTATGTTGACACGTGTAAAATAAAATATACAGATATTTATATTCGAATTATTAAAAAATAACACAATCGCACTGTTTTTGTTGGGACCTAGTATAAAATCGCCACGGTTGAAATGTAAATAAAAATGGTTATATTAACCCGGAGAGATCTTTATATTCCCAAGTAAATGTTTAAATTAAGCTTTCGTTTTCTGTTTTCATTACCTAAATCAACATTGCTTCCATATTAGCTTTTGTTTCCTACAAAAAAACTAAAATAGTTGTTTGTTTTCAATTAATGTTTTTTGCAAAAAAAGGTTGTTACTATTTATAAAAAGATTATATTTCGTTTATTTTTAATTAACTTAAAATGCAAAAAGCTTTATTTGTTGAAATAATGAAGAAAACAAATACAATCTAAATATGTTTGTATATTACAAAATTGAAATTCAATTAATTTTGTTTTCTGTATTTGTATATGTATCTGTTTCTTCATTTAAAAAATTGGATTTTGAAAATCTTAACAAATGATAAAAACAATTATAATGTATTTATCTAGCCTACTTTAACATGAATATATATACGAGTATATTTTTTGCAAAGCAATTGGGTCATATCATATAAGTCAATTGAATATAACGTGAACATTTATTTGTTCATCCAAACCGAGACACCGAAAAAATGGTATGTACGTAATAATAATTAAAACAAATTGTACAACTTATATCGCGCTGTTTTGTATCCTCCGAAACATATCGTGTTTTTTAAAAAAAATTGTAAATTTTTTGTGGATTAAACATACTTATTTTCAATTTTCTAAGTAAATTACATAAAAATTCTATAAAACAGACGTTTTATTGCGTATTAGTTTTATTAATATGGAGTTTGACATCAATGTTCAAGAAACAAACAATAAAACTAGAGGCAATGGTATTTTCATTTAATCAAGATTATGGGGAAAATGGAAACATATCAAAGATGAGGTTTGAAGATAAATTGTCTGTTTTTTTACTTTGATGGATACAGTTTCCTACAAAATAGATTTTATATTTGCGAAATTCTATTCCACTCCTATCCAAATAGCAAAGCGTACACACGAAAATTACCTATTTTCAATATTTCTCCTATAAAAGATATCACGGCAACTATGCAGTATGTGTTCAGCCATTGTAAACCCGCACTATTGCAGACTTAAGCGCCGATTCGCTGGTATAATCGAACGAGGTTCGGATCTCTATCGAAAATTCACTTTGGCATTATCGCTTTCAGATTCTTGAAGTCATCTGCCTTTGAGATCGATATTGACAACAGCATCAGCGAAGAGGGCAGGTACTCTCCTAGGTTCATCAACGAGATTGCAGAGGAAATCGACGTCTTGGAAGACAAGAAAGCGCCACTATTCAGTAAGTATATCATTCAATCAACTAATTAATTAAACAAATCAGTTTAAAAATAATATTAACTCACTTTTACTAGTTTTTACTCTTTAAGTATATGTTAACTATCTAATGGAACTAAAAATAGTGAAAAACTGAAGAAAACGTACGAAAACGTATAAAAAATCAAACAAATATTGAATCTCAGATAGTGAGAAAGTATGTCAAAAAATAACAGTGTGGCTGTCAATTCTTTCTGCCTATTCCCCCAGTGAGATGTCGTGATGGTTAGTTAATTATGTAGTAAGATATAATAAAATGTGTTGTGTGTTTGTGCTATACCATAAGCAATTACCAAAAACTAATTAATATTAATTATGTTATAGAGCGTTTATCTGGAGGACAATGAGTTTAATTAAATTCCAACTATAATGAGAGCAGAGTCCTATCTAAAAGATTCACAAAATACCATTTTAACGAAAGGATCTTCGTTTAATATACACAATTCTCCAATGCCCTATTACCAATAAGGTATCAGACCTAAAAGGGGTTTTTCCACTTTTCCAGAGACAAAACAACTCATTATCGTGATGTTTTATAAACTGGGCACTCTTCGACCTTTACAATATAAAGCCTACATCCTTGATAAGAGAGAATTCAATCGCTTATTGCGACAACACCACAGCTGGAAAATCATGTTAGTTTCGATTTAAAATTATGGGAAACGTGCATTTTCTAGAAAATTTATATAACATGTTTTAAATTAACATAACTTATTTAAGCACATGTAATGCCGTCGACTTCTACGGTACTCAACAGAATTCGGATCTTGATAGCAATTTAATTTAATCTTACTTTCTAGTAATATTTTCACGATGGTGATGATTTTTATAGAGCCATTACCGTAAGAGATTAGTTATGAAAATTAAAAACAAAAACATTTTTTCATTATTTTCATTATTCATAGTGAACTTTTACGATGAAATTTCAACTTTCTTCGTCAGCAAATATAATACTTTGAGAGCTTCTGAAAAGTCCTTCGTTGACTTGATTGTGAATATGGTAGGTCAAGTTATTCCATGCCCTCAGTTCCCAACCGTGATATTTAAGGCTCCTTAGCGCCGTAGTCAAGAAGCTAATTTATAGATTATTTTCTTGCAGATCGTAGTGTTGACTGCCGAGAATTCAGGTTAATATCCATTCAAAGGTCTGTGAGGTAGTAGCGTGTAGTTCATGTAAAAAAAAAAACAAATGGACATAGATTTTACTCAATTTATTCAGAAAACCAGTGAATTATGTATTGAATTTCATATTTCAAAGGTTTATAGCAAGAAAAATTAAACAAACTATATTGTTTACCCATTGCGGGTTAATCATTTTTAAGGATTAATTGTATCTCAATTGAGACGAAGATGTGAATTGTTTTTTTTTTGGGGAAACAGAAAATACCTCGGCCACCATATTGTTTAAAAAAAAAAAAAAAAACAATTTATATCTTCATCTCTATTGAGATACAATTAATTATAAGAAACTATATTGTTAATATGATTATTCAAATGCTAGTGATTAACACATATAATCGAACGTATAAAGGTTATGATTTGAATCAACCAATCAAATCTTAAGAAAACTTAGTTTCAATATTAAATCTGTTTATTTTTTGGTTTATATAACAATGATATAAGACTCTATACCTTTTTTATATAATATGAATTTCTGCACAACTAAACTTAAAAATAAATCATAAAGATTTCGAAATAAAATGTTTGTTTTTACCAAATTGAGTATTTAAATAAATTGAACTAATGAAGTTTTAAATCTTCCACACTCACCAAAGTTTACAAACAATTGCTTCAATTCCAAGAGGACTCAAGAGACTTGCTTCAAAGGTCCAAAGTTTATCTCCGAAAGTTTTATTGTGTCCTTCATCCTTTGCTAAAGATTTCAATGGACTGCCTTTTTTTAACATCGTGCTGTCTTCGTGAGAACTTTGGCTATATATTCGAATAGTTCCGAGAGATGAATGACTAGAAAGACGAGTTATTTTGATAATTTTTCTCGTCAATTCAAGCAAGACTGTTAATAGTGGAAGTATGTATATTTAACTTACTAACTAACTAAACAACAAACAAGCAGTTAAGCAGAAATAATGGACTGCCACACTTTTATTTCCTGGCATATTTCTCTCGATTCCTCAACATTTATTTATCGTGTAATGCACGGGCATCGATTTCTCTGACTCCTCACATGGCCGACATTCAATATTTGATTTATTTAATCATGCCAGGTTTTCCTCGGTCTTCCTCTATTGCTGGTTCCATTTACATCGTTTACGAATAATTTTTTTACCATTTTTTCTTCATTCATTCTTTCCATATGTCCAAACCATCTTAATGATCCTTTCTTTATTTTGTTCATAACACCGTCATTCGCACCGCATTCATTTCTTATATTTATTCGACACTCTATGATACACAGAGTATTCACACATTTGTCTAAGAGATCTCATTTCTACTGCATTATTTCTACTTTCATCCTTCTTTTGTCAGTTCCATGCTTCGCTTCCATACACAAGGGTCGGTAGAAGAACACCATTGTGCACTGCGATTCTAGCTTTTTTGGATGGGTTTTTGTTTGCGATGACAACTTTAAGTGCACCATTCACTTTGTTGCCTGCCCCAACCCTTCCTTTAATATCCCTCTCCACTCGCCCATCTTAATTAATACAAATATATATTAACTATTCTGTTACCCAGCTCCGGCAGCAGCGAAATCGGTTGGTGTTTATAACAAATAATGTGGTTTAGATACAAATTAAACAAGTGTATTATTATTATATAAAGTTAAATTTGTTGAGCTGAAAAGGGCTGGAGAAGACGCATTGGAGGACGAGTGGCAAGATTTTACTGCAAAACAATCTCTAGGATTGAATCTTTGAGAAAGACAAGCCAAATTTTGTCTCTTCAAAAAACCTACAATTCGAGATTTTTTTATGATCCTTATCTTCGATAGTATCGAAGAAAACTTATTATTTAACAACTTCAAATATTTAAAAAAAATCTGGTTTTGGTGTTATAGTAATGAAATGTTTATAAGAACTTGCAGTTGACATAATGGAAATAAAAAAAATGTTAAAAATATATTTTCAAAATTATTGCTTCACCTGTAAAAAAATTGTTATTTGAAATTTCAAGGTAGTATTTAAAAAAAAAATGTAATGAGAAACATTTTCATTATTAACCATACAATGAGCTTCTACGATAGAGTTTCAAATAACAATATATTGTTTTTAAATGTTGCAGTTTTCATTGATATAATAATTATTAAATTACATGATTACGTTTTTAAATGTTGGAATTTCTTTATATGCAAAACATTATTTTAAATTTTCAGAGAGGAACAAGCTGAAGAAACTTTTCATTCCAATGCTTCTGATCTTGAAGCTCTTCAAGTTGAAGCTGCTACTCTTCCTGCCACTTATCTTGGGACTTGCCAGTTTCAAGAAACTCCTTGGTTTCTTGGCTATTATAATTCCTGGTAAGTTATAAAGTTTTTATAATAATTCAATCGAGGTGTGATCATTTTGTCTGATAAATAGATGCGGATTAGGTCTGCGACTTTCGTGGGAAAGTGGTAAGCCCTCCGACTGCCATACTGAAGGTCCCGGGTTCGATTCCCGGTGACGGCAGTGTGATTGTCACACCGTCTTTGGTCCGGTGTAGAGTTAACGTGATAATAAAATGGCGATATATTCGCTACTTATCACATGTAAAAAGAATTAATCTTATAGCTAAATTAAATTTAAAAAGTTATAGAGTACTTGAGTTAAAACGACCTGCTGAATACAAAAAAGGTAGAAAAAAATAAAATACATAAAATAATGTACTCAATATACTAAAATTATTGATTTTTGTCGATTTCTATATGATTTTAAAATAAGAAATTATTTATTCAAATTTGATGAAAACAAAACTGTTATCATTCGGAATTGATCAATTGTATAGAAAGCCTATCAGAGCCTGACAGAATTAAAAAAATATCTATTAAGGATTAATTGTATCTCGGTAATTGTGTCGAAACGTAATATAGTGGCCGAGACGTTAACAGGACTTATGACCTGTCATTGGTTGGGTTAAGCGATTGCTTAGTGTTAACAACATTCCCCATTCCACCATTCTTACGACCACCACGTCTGACAATTTTTTGAAAGCTGTATATATGCTACTATGTTGAGACACACTTCGTTTGTCTTTCAATATTTGTAAGCATTAAGCAGAAAACCTTAATGTTAAATTAATGCAACGTGAAAGGTACAGGTAAACTATTATACATTGCTAGACAACGCCTGGAGATCGAATGATTTACCCGCAATGGGTAAAATCCAGTATTTGTTTACAAGTATTTGTATACATTCAAAAACAATTTTTAAAAATATCATATATATATATTTTACATAAATTAATATATTTTTCATATCAAAAAGCGTTTAAGTTTTTCTCTAGTAATTTCATAACCTTTAAACGACCAAAATACCAGTACAAACGAATCTAAGAAAAAACATTAATTTAATTACCACTAGAACATGTCGCTATTATCCAAGTTTTCAAATAAAAGGATGTTTTCCTCTATAATTATAGTTTTACGAGCAAACTATGATGATTGAATTAATTTGTGTTTTCGCAAATTGCTTTAGATCTAATTAAAAACTAATTCAAGTTTGCAACCCGCCTTTACAATTATCGTAAACGTAAGAAATTTGGAGCCAATTTCAGTAATTAACTTTCATGACCAGCTACAGGGAATTAGATGGCGGGAAACGGTTTATAATTGAAATGTAGAATATTGAGTTTACCTATTTGAAGACCCAGTAAAACCACCCGAATAGAAGAGTCGGATTAAATAGGACAGCGTTCAAAAATCTAAGCCACATATTGAACAATCCAAAAATATCATCAACATGAAAAAACACCTATGTTCTGCAAGTCATCACTTATTATTATTATAGCACTTACAATTCAGCTACGAAGGTCGTCAAATTGTGACAGTTACAATGTCATAAAAAATGCCAACAAGCTAAGAGTCACACAGAGACCAATTCGACGTTGACCGGTTTCGCCAGGCTCGCTGGCATCGACAGACTGGTTACACTATATACATACATACAAATCAGATCATGGTGGTAATCATGATTCTATACAAAAATAATCTTCAAATATTTATGTAAAATTTGCTGAATTTAAATATTGGTATTACAGATATTCAAGAAGATTCATATTCAATACAATGTCTCGAACACCTGTAATTGCAATATAAATTCAGTATATTTTACATAAATATTCGAAGTTTATTTTATATGCAATCATGTTTACCACCCCTGATCTGTATATTTATAAAGGACTCGGTTTGCCAGTCTGTCGATACCAGCGAGCCTGGCGAAGCCGGTCGCTGTCTAAATAAAGACAAAAATGGCAGTAGTTAAAAACATCGTTTAATTTAATTATTATTTAAAATAAACCTCCATCAAGAGATTTCAGTAAAATCATTTGATTATCTAAAAAATATATTTTATGAGTATGATAATTTTCTGGAATGCCATGTTTTATGTTGCCTGGTCATCACCAAATATTTTATAACAGCGGCGAAATTAAATACAAATCACGCCCTTAAAATATTATAAACCTTCTTGAAACGTACGTTTCATTAACCGTCGCGTTGCCATGTGGTAAATTGAGTTTCCACTGCCAATTTAAAGTTGATTTTCTTAAAACCTATGGACCCTAATATTATAAAAAAAATTGTAATCCTCCATTGAAGTGTTCTCAATATTTCGTAATAAAAAAAAAGCAAAAAATTACTTCCTTCATCCCAAAAAAAAAATTTTCTAAGACTGCCCTCACCTTCATTCGTGTTAAGGTAGAATTTGTTTTGCTAATATTTACAACTTTATCAAAAGTGACAAATACTTACTCGCTGTTTTGAACGTATTATAAATTATATCTTTGGACCTTTTCAATATGTACGTAATAATACCACTGTGGACGGAAACGCAGGACGCAACTTAATAATATCAGAACTGTGAAAATATTAACACTTTACCAAAAGGGACAAATATTAATACGTACTCGTTGTCTTGAACGTACTATACATTTTGCCTAGGTGCCTTTATCCTCGCCCCGCCGGCCGCGGCGCGCAGACAAGTTTATACCTGATGTCCAGTCGCTCGTATGCTGTGACGCATTACATATCAGAAATCGCATGGTTCCAGAAAAAAATTAATAATGATATGTTTTTCAAATAATCCATGTATGTTATAGATATCGATCTATTCCTAATGAAATTCCCTACAAGATGACATAAATTAAATTTTGATTCATCGAGTCATATGCTTGATATTTAGATAAAGTTAGCGGTAAACTGAACTTACCACATGGGAGTGAGCGTTTTGTTTTGAACACGGTACGTTAAGGGTTAAAATAAGAAATAACCTCAATTCGATAGTTAAATATTTCTAATCAAAAGATCAGAATTCAAGGCCCATCCCTACTGAGCGGAAATGCTTTGAATAAATGTTGCCCATCGATCTTCCAGTTAATCTTTGTATCCGAGTTTAAAAATACTTCAACCCAAATCAAGGCCGTATTGACTCATGTCAGAGATTCCGGATAATAAATCTTTATCGCCAATTTACAAGTCAGCCTTTTATTTGATGTTTGAAATCGATCGTCTCCCATGGAAAACTAAATAGCTTCGCCGCTATCCAATTTAGTCATTGATCGGCTCTATATCCAACATAAGCTGCTCCTCACAGTGGCGCTACACATCTTTGGTGTCTGCTTCTCTGACAAGAGTGGAAAATATATTATTATTAAATTTAAAAAAAAAAATATTATTAAATTCACTAAAGCCATAAAAACATCCCTTGGCATCAGACAAGGCGACAGCTTAAGCCCATTTCTCTTAAACTGCATCATGGACAACATCATTGCAGAGGTTGCATCTCTCAATTTAGGGTACACTCTGGGTAAAGAAGTAATTGGAATGCTTTGCTATGCAAACGACGCTACAATCGTGGCCGAAAATGAAAGCGACTTGCAAGCAATGCTCTCAAAGTTTGATGAATCCTGTTCAAAATATAACATGATCATATCCACCCCAAAAACGAAGTGTATGACATTCGCAAGAAATCAACTGAGATGCGAAGTCTCCGTACGCCAGGAGGAAATTGAAAAGGTGGACCTATTCAGATATCTCGGAAGCGAAGTAACCAGCTCTAATGATCTCCCCAGAGAAGTAAGGTCACAGGTGGATAGGGCTGCAGCAGTTGCAGGCTGCCTGAAAGATGTCATATGGAGAAACAGGGACATGAGGACTGACAGCAAGGTACGCATCTACAAGACCTGTGTGCGACCAATCCTCACATATGGCATTGAATCGAGAGCAGACACTGTCAAGACAAAGAGCTTGCTCAGGACAACCGAGATGAAAACGCTCCGCGCTATAGCTGGCAAGACCCTACGTGATCGAGTTAGGAATACAGCAATCCGAGAAATCTGCGAGGTCGAAGATGTGGTCAGATGGGGACGTCAAAGACGGCGATACTGGCATGAACACGTAGAAAGGATGAGCTCAAATAGAATACCACACATAGCTCTCCATGGAACGCCAAACGGACAACGCCGACCAGGAAGACCCCCGAAACGGTGGAGAGAAAGCTGGAGTTCAGCATCTCAAGAGGACTCGCCTGAAATAACAGACTCCTGAGTCTACAAAAAGGGAAGAAGAAGAAGATAATTATTATTTTGTTGAATCGCTCTTTACATCATGACAGAATGAGCCAAATCGATGTAGAGGGTATAGCTATCATAGTGATTCTCGTGACATGTGATAGGTAGTTAATCTATCGCCATTTTATTGTCTTCTTGAATTCTCTTGAATTCTACACCAGACCAAAGACAGTGTGACAATTTCACTGCCCTCGCCGGGAATCGAACCTGGAACCTTCGGGGTGGCAGTCAATGCACTTACCACTCGGCCACGAAGGTCATCATAGGTCGGCCATCGTGATGACACACACATGTACATGATACACACATGAGACATTACAAACGAAAAACATTTAGGCGACTCCTTGGGACACAAAACGGTGTTACAAAGATAAGATAAAACACATGAGACCAAAAAATCATACATATCAGAAGGAATCTAAATACTCGTATGTCGACGTCAGTGAGGCAGTACTCCTTTCAGAATTTGTAATATTTTTTTTATGAATACTGCCTCACTGACACTGAAAATGTCCAAATCCGAAATGATTAGATTCAGCGTCCGAATTGGTCTTCCTACTGGCATCACCAAAGGCAGGTTAGTTCTGCGTGACGGAGCAAAGAACAATGTTTGTTGGCGCTGTCGCAGGTAGTTATCAATAACAACAAGACCTATTTGCTTCAGAATATACGGGTTCTCAATAGAGCTCCGAATCAGTTTGTAAACATGTGTTGACAGTAATCCTTCCCTCCTCAGTTCGAGGGAGTTATACCCCAGCATACCCAAGAGAAATGCCGTTAGATAGAGCCATCAATCATATAAATCAAATCAAGCTAAAATGGGAGTACATCATGTATTTTAAATAATTACAAATTTACATGCGGACAGTATATGCATGTTGTATTTCATCATTTGGATTGTCATGCTGTATTTCTTACGCCTGTAAGAAATACAACATGTTTTGTACCAAGGTCCAGCCGGCTTCCATCCAAGGCCGCTCCTTGTCACCGTCCCTCGGTCTCCACCTATGACCTTAACCCCTGTCCAAGGCCACCAATGACCCCTCAACACTCCTCCCTACCCGAGTATTCAGGTCCAAATGTCGGACCCAGCCTACCACATCCTTCAAAAAACCCTCCTCTCACCATCCAACAATATCCAACTTCAACATCCAAGAAAAAAAATCTAACTTGTAGGGTGAAGAATACTCGCAGTTTCCGAGCTGGAACTACCAAAAAGACGATGTCTAAATTCAAAACACGCGCGTTGTCGAATACAACGTTTTGTAAAAAAATTCGTAGCAATTGGTTAATAACTTTCGAAGATTTAAGATTATGAAGACGAACATGTACATTTTTATTTATATATAATAGATGATATTTCACCGAGAGATTTAAGTAAAAATCTTAATGTTTCATTAATTTTTATTTTTATTTTTCTTACGTTTTCAATATTTGTCATTCGTATTTATGGCTACGCCCACGTTTTACTCAATGCTTTCTACTTTTTTCTTGTTATTCTCTAAGATACAACTCCAATACAATTATTTCTCAAAGCTCTTGTAAAGATCTTCGTAGAAAAATAACGATTCTACTTCAGGAAGAAAATTTAACACATATCGTAATTTCCGTTGCAAAATAAATTATTTTATCATTGTAATGCTAGTTATATTAGTATAGGAAAAAATACACAAAAAACCTGATAATGTCAACATAGTTTGGTAAAACAGCTGTCGCGTAAAATAAAAAATATGTAAATTTTGATACATAAACGAAGTTTTTTAGAATTTGTTTTTGAATATATACAAATACTTGTAGACAAATACTGGATTTTACCCATTGCGGATTAATCATTTTTAAGGAGTAATTGTATCTCAATAGAGACGAAGATGTTATCTTAATAGATGGCGCTGGTGTAGATTGACCTAAAAATGTGAAATATTTCTCAATAAAGTAGAATATATACTTCTTTCAAAAATTTGTCAGACGTGGTGGTCGTAAGAAGTGCGAAATAGGAATGTTGTTAACATAAAGCGATCGCTTAACCCAACCAATGACAGGTCATAAGTCCTGTAAACGCCTCGACCACCATATTCTGTTTCCAAAAAACAATTTACATCTTCGTCTCTATGGAGATAAAATTAATCCTTAAAAAGTTTTTTTTTTAATTTATCAGTTTGTATTTTTTTATTTCACACAATAAGAGAGGTTATGAAAAACGTCAAAATGTTATTTTCAATAATGACACAAAATTAAAGATCACTTAATTAACAAAAAATCTGTTTCTTTCCAGGTTTGATCGGTTACTTCAAACTCTGCAAGCCCAACATTCAGTCTTCCAACCCGTTCGGCCACTACAATGGTCCACAGTACTCTCCAGCTGGGATCGGTCTGCAGAACTACCAGGGACAGTACCACCCGCACCCCTACGAGGGTTACTACGGCAGGGAGCAGAGCCAGTCTGGAGGGGTGGCCTTCAGGGATGACGGACACAACGCCCAAGACCTTGCCTACCAGGGATGGCAGTACAGAAATGGGAAAAATATTAAAGAAGAAGCTAAAGCTGAATAATTTGTTATCAAACTAGTGACTTTAAAATTGTGAATGCAAATGATTAAAAAAAAAATGTTTTTTTTATTAAGTGAGTAAAGTATTTTAAAAATATTTAATTAAATAAAACGATTTTTTACGAGTCTGTCGATGCCAGACAGCTTGGCAAAGCTTATCACCTTCATTATAAAGACACATATTTAAATAAGTAAAAAAATCGTTTTATTAAATTATTAATTAAAATTACCTACCGTCAAGAGACGTCAGTAAAATCATTCGATTATTTCATAAAAAAAATATTTTTAAAATTATTTTGAAGTATTTTGAAATTTATTTATTATTACGTTTTATAAAGATAATATATTATTTAACATTAAGCTTAAAAATAATCTAATGTTTTCACTGAAATCTCTTGATGGAAGTTCATTTTAAATAACATTGTAATAAATCATAGTCTTTTAATAACTACTTCAACTATTGTCTTTATTTTGACAGAACACCGGTTTCGCCAGGCTGGCTGGCATTGAAATACATTAGGACTCGACCAATTTGTCGATGTCAGCCAGCTTGGTGAAACCGGCCGCTGTCGAAACAAAGGAAAAAGTGGATGTAGTTATTAAAAAAAACAACATCGTTTTATTTCATTATTATTCAAGTTGAAAAATATTATTATTGTTATTTTAAATATTGTTTAGCATTCTCTGTGATCTTTAATTAATTCACGTCCTTGCGAAACATTTTGTAGATTTAAGAAATATATTTATTTGAAAAAAAATGTTTATTCGAATTTTGTATTATTCTGATAAGTTGTTATAACTTCTTTTCTCCTTATATTTTTTTATTAAAAATTGAAATTGTTTTAGAAGAAAAAACAATTGCTTGTATAAGAAATTAACTAGATAACTAAACATCATTCAATTAAATTTGTAATACTCATTAAAAAATAAGGGGATAAACTCAATACTTAAACTTTAAAAAATATTTATATTCGATTTTCAATTTATTTGCATTTTTAATTTTCTAATATTATTCACGTTAAAAAAACACATGTATTATAAATAATTCAAATCAATTCAAGGACATATTTTTTCTGCTCTAAGAATATGAAAATATTGTATCAATTATTTTTTTTAAATATAATATTTTGTTAAAAAAAACAAATGTATAAAATAATATAAACTTATTTTTACTATTTTTTTTTTAATTTACTAAAAATAATTTAAAACTTAATTATCCATAAAAAATATTTATTTACCGTTACAGTATATGAATGTAATTATTAAATAAAAGATTTCCTTATCTTTATAAAAGTCATTTAGCATGATTTTAAGTTAGATAATATATCTTTTGATTTTATTATTAGGAAGCTGAATAGTTATATTATATTTGTGAGTGTGTGTACCATAAATAATAAAAGTATTGACTAAATTAAATATTCTGCCATTCTAATACAAATAAATAAGATACATTGAAACATAATAAATATGTTTAGTTTAGATATTGTGAATATTTAATAATTTAAGTTTTGTGCGTGTTTTCAAATATTATGTGAATGTAAAAAATATAAAATAAAATACAACAGGTTTTTATTATTTTTAATTTTTTAATTTTTTCATATTTTTACTAATAAGGAATACTTATATATGCCATTTTCATTATTTTTTTGTAATTCAAAACACAGAATTTATCAAAAAAAAAATTTTTTTTCATCTTCTGGCCGGACCAGACAATGGCAGCAATCTGCCAAAACCGTAATACGATAAAGACAAGTTCAAACACACTAAATATATAAATAAAAAGAAGAATTTTTTTTGTTTTCATTATTTACACATAATTTTCATTGATGATTAATAATAATATAAAATAATAAATAATATTATAGATAATCTTCATATTAAATAATGAGTACGAATGAAAACGTTTGGTTTTAGAAGTTTGAATATATTTTATGAAAATGACATGATCTGCCTTTGCGAAGGCATTATCATCCGTATTAATTATTACACACTCTTCCGTTTTACACGCCAAAGGCAGAAGTAATGGACTGCCACACTCTAACCAATGTGTCACTCTATCCTTATTCTTATTACAATTTTTACCTTTTAAATATAAATCTTAAGATTCATAAAAATCTCTATATATCTTTCTATTTATATTTTATGGTATTGCCATATTTTGCCTTGCTCGGGCAATTTTTATAATGTCTTAGCAAAGCGAAACGTGTCAATCTCATAAAATATAATGAAACATCCTGAAAACAGACGTTTTCATTCGTATAAATTATTTAATATGAGGCTTTACTCCATTGTTTAAGAAACAGTGAAAATGATTAAAGTATTAAAATGTTTTTTGAAATTATTCTTAAAATGAAATCATAACAAAACGCGTCATCATGGCAAATTCAAATATTTAAAACCGTTTGGTTACTTTTTTAAACAGACAATTTCCATTATGATTTTAATTAATAAAAATATATTTTTTCCACTGCTGAGGATATATTTTTTTAAATTACTTAAAAAAATATCTGGCTGAATACACTCAACGAATGAAAAATAATATTTAATCAAAAATCATTTTTGTTCATTGAAATCTCTTAGGTAGAATTTTACTGGTTATAATGAAAAAAAAAAACATATTCAGTATTGTTCCACTTGTTATTTTAGTTTCGACCAGTTTTGGCAGCTCGATGCCCTCTTCGTGAAAATTAATATAATATTTATCATACTATTTTTTAATATATTTACCATGATGTAAAATTCTGTTTTAAAAAATTAAGAAGAATATAAATGTATATATTTTTTATTTGATCATTTGATAATGGTTTAGTAAGGCAACAATTGTTTTTCTTTAAATTATAATACAACTTCCAACAACATACGTTTTCATTCGTATTACTTATTTGGTGTGTATAATTATTATTTTTATAATGTTTTTATTCATACGTATTCTTATTTTTCTTCTTCAGTCTTCTTCCCTCCACTGATGGATATTGGCTTCTTACATTTTCTTTCACTCGTCCCTAAATTGTCCCTTCTGCATCCAGGTTGTTCCAGCTATTCGGTCAATATCGTCAGTCCATCTCTTAGTATTCATTCATACATACAATAATCAATTCATATATCAAACAAAACTATAAAAATATAGTTTAATTTTGTAATTTTTGTTAATAAATAAACAACGTTCTCTAGGTTTAGGTCGTATTGAAGGCATTTTTTTATGTAATTTTAACTACAAAATTAATCAACACAGTTTCTCTCCAAATGGGCAGAAAGAATAGACCGCCACAGGGTTCTTTCCTGGTTTCTCTCGATTCCTCAATATACACACATCGTATCTTACACCCACGTTTATTTCTCCGACTCTTCACGTGGTCGACTTTAAATGATTGATTTATTTGATCATGCCACGTTTTCCGTGGTAATCCTCTTTTTCTAATAACTTCCTTACCGTCCTTAACGTATAATTTTTTACCATTATTTCTTCATTCATTCTTTCCATCTGTCCAAATCATTTGAATGATCCTTTCATTATTTTGCTCATAATACTATCATGTGCACTGCATTTCATTCTTATATTTGCATTCGACACTCTATTAGACATGTTTCGAACAACCAGTCCTTCTTCAGTGATAAATATACATATTTTAAATATTATAAAATTGTTTACAAATATAATATCATCAGTCTTGACAGATGTTATAAAGATTTATTTAGGAACGTTTTAGTCTAATTTAGTTTTAATTTCATAAATCTTTATAACATCTGTCTAAACTGTATTAATCATATTTGTAAACAATTTTATAATATTTTAAATATGTATATTTATAATATGTATCACTGAAGGAGGACCGGTTGTCCGAAACATGTCTGATATGTAATTTTTTTTTAATGTTAGTGTTGTATATACAAAGTATATAAAAAAGAAAAAGGCAAATATGATACTTTATTGTTTAGTGAAACTTAATACGTGGTTCTTTGAGCTTATGCGTTTGCCGACCACTGCCCTAGACTTTATTGTTATAAAACCATTAATGTCAGACTGATCTTATTGGAAAATTGATGCCAAAACTTTTATTGGAAACAACAATGTATTAATGAAAGCAAAAATGGCCGTTCACAAAGGAATTTTAATACCAATCCAGATTTATGGAAATAAAGCATGGAACTGGTAGAAGATGGATGTGATCAGAATAAATGCATTAAATATGAGATCGCTTAGACGTATGTGTGTTAAAACGATGGACGACTGCATTTCAAATGCTGTTATCAGGAAGAAATGTATAAAATAAAGTATTATGACATTTCTGAATTTGCTAACCACCTCGTATTGGCGTTGAAATTGTACATGTTAATAATAGAAATAATACTTTGAGCAATCTCGAAATTTAAAAAATTTAAAAAACTATTAAAAATAACGAAAAAATTATAAATAATCGAATAAATTCAACGTCAAGTCCAATCTTTGATTTATTTCCTTTGTTGTAAGTAATTACCTGAAGCCCAATAAGATCTTTAAATTATAATTTTAAATTGTTACATAATATTTGTTATAAAAAAAGCTTAAACGTTCCAAAATAAATCTTTATAACATCTGTCAGATCATGTAAACAACAACAATTTTATAATATTTTTTAAAATTTTTCTTTACTGAAGAAGGACTGTTTGTCCAAAACTTGTTTATATAATTTTATTTTTTAATAGAATTAGACGAAAATATTTTGAAAAAAAAGTATGAAAGTTTCACTGCGTGGGGTTGGGAAATATAAAACGCATGAATGGTTAAGAAAGTATACTTTAAGGATGTTGTTGAAGTATTCACGATATTCATTAATGATATTTCTAACGAAATAGAGTTTTCAAAATTTTTATTATTTGCTGATGACATAAAAGTTTTCTCTGAAATAGAGAATCACTCAGATTGCTTGAAGCTTCAGTGTGACATTCAGAGCATAACCCAATGGAGTAAACGTAACAAATTATTCTTCAACGTCTCCAAGTGCTTTGTTATGTCATACAAACGGACATCGAAAACATTATACTTTCGCTATCTTATGGATGGGGTACAGCTTGAAAAAGCTTTTACATCCAGAGATCTCGGTGTTCTGTTCGATGCTCAATTATCGTTCAATCTTCACACAGTTGCTCTATGTAATAGTTCCATTAAAATGCTTGGATTTGTTTTTAGGAATGCCAAGATATTTTCGAACACACAGGTACTTCGGGTGTTGTATAATTCCCTGGTAAGAAGTCAGCTGGAATATAGTTCCGTTATTTGGTCACCGCCTGGGATCCGATATTCTCTGATGGTGGAGCGAGTGCAGAAAAAATTCTGCGCTTTCTTTACCTCAGGGAGCGCGGTTATTACCCGTGGCTCTTTCCGACTGAATTCTTGCTAGGTATGCTAAGCTACCAATCATTGGAGAGAAGGAGGAACATTCACTTGGGAGTTCACTTCTTTCAGCTGATTGGCGGCCGTATACAGAACTTGGATGTCCTGAGTGATGTAGGTCTATTTGTCCCTGATAATTACCTTCGTCAAAGACAGCACAGATTGTTTTATTTGCCACGCTGCAGAACCAACCTGCCAATGGTTATGCCTGTGGGTAGGGCAATATTATTGCTTAATCGGATCGCCTCGGAGGTCGACATATTTCGTGATAGTGTGAGTTGCCTCAGGGATGCAATATCAATGTTATGATTATTTATAATTCTTAAACTTTTTTATTTATTTATATGTTATTATGCTTCTCTTTTAAATTCTAATAATGTAATTGCAAATGATCTGAAAATATTTCTGTAATGTTTGTAATTTTTATTAAAATATATGAAATGAAATGAAAGTACGGAGTCACCGCAGACTAAGGAAAACTTGGTAATACCAAATTAATCAAATTTTAAATGTCGGCCATGCTTGAATTCGGAAGAATTGAGGTTCGTGTATAACTCGCTTTATGAATTTGGATAAAGTAGTTTGTCGGTCCAATCTCTCTGCATACCCCTACAGCGAAATTGAGTTGTTTGTTTATTACCATCACAGTCAGAAAGAAAGTCTTAAAGATGTCGATTAAATTTATTACAGCATAATGAAAAATATCCCCCCTTTAGATGTCCGCAGACCCCTGATCTTACCATATTTGCAAGTTAAAAAAAATTTACGACTAACCTTTTTATTATAAATACTCTTTTGTATTGAATAAGTCGCCACATATTCATAATATTTTCATTTCATTCGAGAATAAAATAAAAATGATTTTTTTGTGTATCTATTTTTAAATTCTCGTATACCTTAGTTTTTTCTTTAGACCATCTATATTAGTCATTTTGTATGATGTTAGAAGATTTGTACGCTACATATAAAAGGAATATTTTTTCTCTTCTAAGAAATTCTTAGACATGAAAGTTATTTTAAGGAAACCGGATTAGACCCACGTCTTCTTTACCAGAGACTATGCAACATGTCTTTCAAATCATCACCCGTATAAAGTTGGTTCCATTTCAACTCACCCACATGTTTCTAACATTGGATTCTACTGAATTTTTATATGTCCAGAGCGTATTTATAGATAAGCTTGAATTATTTGATAAAAAAAATCCAAATGTCGATATCTCAAAAAGCAATGTCATTTTAGACACATGCAAAGCTTTCCCAAAAAAGTATCATCCCTTATATACGATAGTGAAATATATATCTAGAAAAAACTTATATCATCCCTTATGTATGAAAGTGAAACATATAACTAGCGAAAACTTATATCATTCATTATGTTTGAAATTGAAGCATAGCTCTAGCATTAAACTTGTTACATCCCTTATATATGATAGTGAAATATATAACTAGCAAAATAAAAGTTTTAATGCTATGTAGGCATAATCTCTTATTAATTTTGTAACAATGATATAAAACTCTGTTGCGGTTTTTACACTGAGGAATGATTCGACTTATTTTAGAAACGTTTGTTTTAAAAAATAAATAAAAATTGTTCAAAGAGTTATTTTAATGTTTTGTTATACAAAGGAATGAACCATACTAAAATTGAAATATGTGTTATAAGAAGTTTTTCTTTATAAAACGTTATTTTGTTTTTTTAGGAATCTTAAAATAATGTCTCTGTTTTCAAGGTGCCCATTGTAATAGCTATCTTCTTACTTCGGGTAGCGCAGAGAGCGAACTTTTATTTTCCCATGTTTTCATCGCGGGATTCTTTCCGGCTGCTGTCATTCGATTAGGGACGGGTGTAAAAAGGATCAAATATTTAAAGGAATACATGGTTTATTGCAGGCGATTATAATTATAAAAATAAAAAAATAAAATCGGGTGGTGGTCTAGGGGATAGAACGCTTGGCTCCTGATCCAGGGGACATGGGTTCGAGCCTGGACACGACCAGATTCCTTCTTCATAATAATGAGCTATTTTCTGCTCACATGAAGATTGTAAAATAAATTCTAATATCATTGATGTAAATCCTTGATATTAGTCTTTTTTAAAAAAAAAAAAAAATCTTGAGCTAGAGATGTCGTCACTTTATACTATTCTACGCTGCCACGGGTTCGTGTAACACGTGCAGGATTACCACGTGGCAGAATTACCACGAAGTCCTGAAATGTTTCTCCCTCGGTTAGCACAGAGAGCATGGTTTTTATCCTCAGGGTGGTAATCGTGAGATTCCTTTTGTGTTATCATTATTCGACCAAGGACGGGTGTAAATAAAGACGCAGATTATATGGGATACATGGAGGTTTATTACATATTACAATATTAAGGGGCTAGGGATGTCTTACGCAGAATAACAAACACAAAACACAAGATGGGAGAATGAAGAGGCTGTTTGAGGCGATTCCTCGATGGCGTGCTCGTCAGGACATCGACCAGCGACGTCGTCCGTCGACGTTGTCAGCGACGCTGACCAGTAGATGGTGGTTCAGCAAATAAAAAACAGTCAATCTCCAGGGTTAGGGGGGCACAAATGAATAACAGTGGAGTCACCTGACTTATAAGCGAGGCTGCTGTCCGGCATGCAGCGGCGAGATTATCCACGTTGTCTGGACATGGTGTGCGACAACACGTGGGTGGCAGTTCACGGGAGCAGAGAAGGATGGCTCGGACCGTAGCGGATGGTATCAACCGAAGTTGATATGATGCGAACCATAAGATGGCGGCCTACTTTCAAGACGCACTGGCGGGAAGTGGGGGGGCTCGAGCCCGCGGTGCATAGGGTAGAAAAAACAGTGTTGCCGGAGGGGGTGCGTGTCTTTGGAATAAAACGGCGATAGTTGGAAAGAAGGTTCGAAGGGGTACTTTACTGGCGAGCTACAGAGTAAGGCGCGAATACAGTGCCCGAAAAAATCGTAGTGGTAACATTACACCATAACCACCATGAAGATGGAGACTGCAACAATCTTCAAAACTTCGGTCCAAAAATACGAGTTACACGGATATCCCAAGATCCCAAAAAACACATTGCTACCAACCGTATAAATGTACGCAGTTATAAAACGTTGTTTGCATATTTTTTGCTGATTATCGATATTTTTTACTATCCTTTCGGAAAATAGTCATGTTCATAACTTGTTAGCTCCATCAAACCGTAAAACATTCATGGCATATTTACATCAAAAGAAAAATGTGTGCATGTATGCAAATTGGAACAATTAAAAAAATTGTTTGCCAGCATAATAGACGAAAGTAACATAAATAAAAATTAGACTTTTTCACTTCAAAATATTCTAAGTGTTTTGTTTTTCATTAATACATTAACATCCATTATACAGTCGTGATCATGCAAGGAACGTGTCAAGCGTGTAAACAACAACGAAATCTTGTTACTTTGTATGATGGATTTCAACAATGAAAATGTAAAAAAAAAAATTCCTTCAAAACCATGAAATAATAATTGACTTATAACATCGTTTGACATGGTTTTCACTTAGGGATGCATACATTAGTAAAGACAATTAACTATTCTTCACAATCTACTTTATTTTATTCTTTATATGGGTTGATGATCTGTTGTTTTTATTTATTTATTTATTGTCTGTCTGGTCTGTTCTACTATATGGCTGCGAAACCTGCACTCTGAAAGTAAATTTAATGAACCAGTTGGAAGCGTTCAGGATGTGGATATACCGCAGAATGCTCCGTATACCGTGGATCAATAGGGTCAGTAATGCAGACGTACTACAGAGAACCAGAGCCAATAGAGAGCTCCTGTCAAGTATGAAAATTAGAAAGGTCTCATATTTGGGTCATGTGCTAAGTGTAGTACGATCAGGACACATAACCACTAGAATGAAATCAGAAAAGTTAAGATTATCAGTGCCGGGGGCGGGTGTGAGAAGGAAGTAAAAAGACGAATCGCCAAGCTAAAAATGTTCGAACTCGATTGAAGAGAGTCTGTAAAGATCGAGGAATTTCCAATTCCACCAAAATTTAAATTATGTGCACCCCATTCCTAATATTTCTTTACCGTGACCACGCCAGGATTGTCCCCTTTGAAATATGGTGTTGGCATCGCATGCTGAGAATATCGTGGACTGCAAAAAGGATGAGCTACTAATACCTTGAGGAACTAAAAATAACAGGAAGACTATCTGTAATATGTAGTCGAAGTTCTTCCGTTATCAAATAAGGGAAGAAAATACCACCTCCTTTGATTGATATTAATGGGTAAAGTGGAGGGACGTCGGAAAGTTGGTAGAAGGCAGCTTTCCTGGCTGCAGAACATCAAAGAGTGGACAGGAATACCATGAGTTTAGAACCTGTTCCAAGTGGCGCAGGAAAGAGATGTCTTTGCTGTAGTGATCGTTAACGTTAGGGGGGTCTGATATGGCACCGAAAGAAGAAGATTTATTATTTTGCACAAATAAGACAAAACGAATGACATGTTTTGCCTGTCTAAGACATTATCGAATGTCCGATGATAATGCCTTAGATAGATGAAATGTGTAATTCACATAAGCTTAATGCCTTCGACAGGCTAAATTTACATAAAATATAATGAATATTCTATAAAATTGACGGTTTAATTCGTATTATTTATTTAATATGGATTTATTGTTTCTTGAACAATGATGTAAGACTCCACAAAAAATAATTAATATAAATGAAAACGTCTTATATTAATTATAATGTACAGATTATAATGCCGTGTATATTGGGTCAAACAGGGTAATTCTTCACCACACGTTTTTCTGAACACTCAAGGTACTTAAAAAAAAGACTCACAATTTACAAACATTTAATAGAAAACACACACTTCTTATTCACATAATCAACCTATTCCGCTTCACATTTAAAATAAAGGATACACGCTTAACTTATTGGAACCATCAGAAATTAATTAACATATTAATCACCCTAATCTTAAACTTCTTAACGAGCAAAATAACATATCCTCTTCTCCACTCCATAATACAGTTCCGTTATCAAATAAGATTCTCAGAACTTCTGATCATATCTAGACCAGAAGAACACATCGATAGAGCCTACCACAATGCGGAAGGATAATATTACTCTATACTTAGAATATACTTAGAATCATGAATATATTTGGAATATGTAAACTCACTTCCATAATAATTCATATTAAAGCATTGTTAATTAGTAAATAAAATACGCAAAAAGAAGATGAAGATTTTAACATTATTGTTTATGAAAAAATAAATAAGCGGCATTGTTGTCGACCAATGTGCATGGTTTATTAGGCATGTGTAAATAGTCAATCGGTTGTCAGTCATGCGGGAACTTTGAGCGTGATACATGTAATATTTTTTTAGATTCCAGTTTGGAATTAATTAATTGAAAAGCGATGATTAGTAAAATTTTCTGGTGAAAACACTTAGTATTTATGTTCCACTGATTGACACACGAAATACGAATCAAATTAACGTAATGAGAAAACGAAAAGATTTTTTAAAATATTAGAAATATATTACAGTCAGCCACACTTAAAACAGTATATTATGCATTCGTCCAATCCATTCTAAGCTACGGTTTAATAGGATGGGAAGCAACTAAAATAACTACACTTAACCCAGTCATTGTAGCCCAAAAGACAATAATTGGACTTATTAACAAAAAAACATATCGATTCCCCTCAGACTATACGATGAATTTCAAGTACCGGACATAATACAACTATATATAAGAAATTGAGTCATGCACTACCACAAGGACACCGACAGACACATAAAAGGACAACAAATGTACAACACACGTGTAACGGACCGGATTCTCCTCCACGTTTTAAATAGGAATAATATGTTGTATGATTTATATGTTTGTAAAATAATAAAGACTTATATGTCCTAAAGATAATAGAGAATTGTTTAATATTTAAGTTTATATTATATTTCATTTATATTTCATTATTGATGTTGTTCTTTGTGTATTGTATGATTTTGTATTGTGAAATAAATGAGTGTAGCAGCGTACGAAGTCTCGCAGGAGTCAAATAGAAATTACGGATTTGACCGAGGAAACATTTTGAGTACATCTGCCAGACGGACGGTGTAGCAAGCAAACAGAGCCGAGTGGCCGGCCGGCACGTAAATATGCCGCGCGGCCTCGCGGCGGCGACCAATCACAGACGCCGTTCAATAGCCAATCACCGAGCCCGCTTTCAGCGACTAATTACAAGTGATCATAATTAACACTGATCGTCGACAACACGGTATCGCTGGCGGGTACTTAAGCGTCTCGGTTTTCTCGGTCAAGTCACCTCTCTGCTCACTACTACCTGAAGACTTCTACCTGCTACTACTACTACGAAACGTATCTCTGCCTTTCTCTTCGAATATAAAACGTATCTCTTCGAAATTAAAAGTATCACTACGCTCCGGAGCCTGCAGGGACCTGCGACCTATAGAAAAGTCAATACAGTCCACTTACGTACGCAACATTTGGTCCTTCGACGGCGGATAAGGCCCCTGCACCCCGGAGAACTACAGTCTTCAAACCTACAGCAGAGAGGCCGGTGTGCAGACCGCACATCGTCAGAACTGCTGCTTACTCGTCACGCTGCGTCGCCGGACCGGAACGCGAACGACTTCGCCCTCCACCGGGACTACAGCCACCGAGAACTAGCCGCAGTATAAACGCTGCATCGCCGGACCGGAACGCGAACGGCTTCGCCTCCACCGGGATAACAGCTATCAACGACAGACGTCGTATCAAAGAGTTTCCGATGTCTCAATCATCGGAAAAGGGAAAAATGCCGATGGGAACGCGTCAACGAAAGGCGGCCGAGGAGGAACGAGCTACGCCAGCAGAGATGGAGTCTACTTCCAGTGAAGCTTCTGGCAGCTCGGACTACAATTCCATGAAGGAGCTGGCACGCACAACAAGGGAAGGAAATTCCAAAATACTGGAGCTATTGCAGAACCAGCAATCACAGATGGCAGCCAGAGATGAACGGATTGCAGCCAAAGATGAACTGATGCTTGAACTGCTAACACAACTGGTAAGAAAACAAATTCCAGTGACCGCATCTCCAGTGATAACTACAACTCCAGTGACCGCATCCCTGATGGCTACAACTCCAGTGACCGCATCATCAGTGACCGCATCCCTGATGACCGCAACTCCAGTGACCGCATCCCTGATGGCTACAACTCCAGTGACCGCATCATCAGTGACCGCATCCCTGATGACCGCAACTCCAGTGACCGCATCCCTGATGGCTACAACTCCAGTGACCGCATCATCAGTGACCGCAGTGACCGCATCATCAGTGACCGCATCCCTGATGACCGCAACTCCAGTGACCGCATCCCTGATGGCTACAACTCCAGTGACCGCATCATCAGTGACCGCATCCCTGATGACCGAATCTCCAGTGACCGCATCTCAGATGACCACATCACCGATGACTGCTGCATATGTTCCCGTATCACAATGGTCTGAACGTGGACATCCAATCCCACCAGTGCAAGGACAGCTTCCAACAAATCCAATCCAGCAGTTCGCCCAGCCATCATGGGCTGGTCCTAGCCGCCCTG
Organism: Lepidostoma basale; assembly: GCA_022606425.2. Lineage (NCBI taxonomy): Eukaryota > Metazoa > Arthropoda > Insecta > Trichoptera > Lepidostomatidae > Lepidostoma > Lepidostoma basale. Next base: position 121,333 of record JAHDVF020001031.1, on the reverse strand, counting down.
CACAGGAAGGAAGCACCCACTCAACTGCAACCCCGTGGTCGGTAGGAGCTGGCTTCGCAGCTCAAACCGATCAAATGCGAGATTGGATTGGCGCATATTCTGGACATGCTCCATCATACCCGTATCAGAGGAGTGCCCCACCATCACCCCTGCCTGAGTTCAACGGAGATCCAGCGATGTGGCCTCTGTTTAAGAATGCTTTCTACGCTTCAACCGAAGCAGAGAGATTATCAGAGGCTGATAACTTGGCTCGCCTACAACGAGCATTAAAGGGAGAAGCTCTCAAGATGGTACGAGGAGTGATGCTGGAGCCTAGAGATGTCAACGCAGCAATGATGGGCCTGGACATGCTGTTCGGGGACCAGACTCAAGTGGTGCGGCAACTACTCCAGGAGGCAGCAAAATTGCAACCACTCTCCATTGAGTGCACGCGGAAAGAGGCGGTGTCCCTAGCCCTCCGCATCCGATCCATTGTAACGACTTCGGACCGGCTCAACGGAACCACACTCAGCACAACAGACCTGCGGATGCTGAGCGAGAAGATGCCACCCACTTGGAGACATGAGTGGTGGCGACTGATACGAGAAGGGTCGGTCAGCGAGTCAGGGGCGAAGCTCGCCGACTTTGCTTTATGGCGCGCGGGGGATATAAAGGGCTCCGCGCCGGCAACGCACCCCGCTAGGAGCGAGGTTAGAAAAAGTACAAAGCAGCAGGTGCACGCCGTAGCGACAACGAACCCGCGAAAAGTGAAAAAGTGCGCGATCTGCCCGGCAGACCACAAACTTGCGTCGTGTGGATTATTCATCCAAAAAAGTGTAGATGAAAGGTGGGAAGTTGTTCGCAAAAACAATTTGTGCTTCGTATGCTTAACGCACGGACATCGGGCACCCGATTGCAGAAGTAAACAGGAATGTTCTAAGTGTAATCGCCGCCACCACGAAACGCTGCATAAAGAACCGGCAAACAGCAGCACTCGGAGGGAAGCCAACCATGCAGAAGAGTACGTAATGCATACGTACGACGGCCGCAATCCCGTTCTACTAAAAGTGGTTCCGGTCACAGTGAAGGGCCCGCTCGGGACATTGGACGTATATGCGCTGCTTGATGAAGGGTCCACCATCACGCTTATCGACGCGAAACTCGCGGAACATATAGGCGTGCAGGGACCGGAACAACCACTGCGGATTCATGGAGCGAACGACATGTGCACCAAAGAGAGGGCCTCACAGAGAGTCTCCCTAGTCTTACACAGCGATAATCGCCGATTTTCTATTACCGCCAACACGGTGCACGGGTTTCGCCTTCCCAGCCAGATGTGCGGATCTAAACAACAGGTCACTCCGTGTATCCTAATTGGTCAGGATCACGGCCACTTAATAGTGACCCGGGAGATTAAGAATGACACAAAAGGCTACTTGCGCTCTCGCACAGCGCTAGGATGGACAACGCACGGCGCCCCCAGAGGAACACCATCTACCACCCGTGCCACCACTCTCACCATCCACGCGGAACGCGAATCGGAAGACTCGCGTCTGGACCTGCTTATGAAGGAGAGTTATGCTGTTGACGCCCTCGGAATTAGGGTTACGGAGAGAACCCACAGCAACGACGCCCGCGCTTCAAGCACCATGAAGGAGACAACCCGTCAACTAGAAAACGGGCAGTGGGAGACCGGCCTGCTATGGCGAGAAGAGGGCTCTAGCCTTCCCGATGGCCGTCCTTGCGCTCTTAACAGATTAAAGAGCGTAGAATCGAGAATGAAAGCCGACCCACAGTTTTCGGTCGCGTACAAAGAAAAAATGCGCAGTTACGTAACTAAAGGTTACGCGCGCGAATTGGTCGGACACGACTCACAAGTTGACGGGAGCCGAAAATGGTACCTACCGCACTTTGCAGTGATACATCCCCAGAAACCGGGCAAATTACGGATCGTGTTCGACGCGGCGAGCAAGTGCCGCGGCGTCAGCCTAAACGATAGGTTGCTCCCGGGTCCCGACCTACTGTCATCATTAATGGGAAATATCATCCGATTCCGGGAGGGCAAGATTGCTATGGCGGCAGACATCCGAGAGATGTTCCTGCAGATAAAGATCAGGGAAGAGGATCAGGACTCTCAGCGGTTCTTATGGAGAGAAAACCCGGGCGACGAAATCAAAGAGTACGTAATGACGTCGATGATTTTCGGAGCGACGTGCTCGCCCAGCTCGGCGCAGTACGTAAGGAATCTGATCGCCGATAACCACAGACATACTCACCCAGCCGCAGCAGACGCCATCACGAGGAAGTTTTATATGGATGATTTCCTGGATGCCACGGATTCACTCACTGAGGCTATAGAGATTGCAAAGGACATAACCGAGGTCCTTAGCAGCGGAGGATTCTACTTAACAAATTGGACTTCAAACGACAGGAGAATCCTCGACTCAACTACGACGCGCAAAGATCTCATAACTATGTCGCAAGGCACGGCGACCGAGCGAGTCCTCGGACTCTCGTGGAACCCCACGAGCGACACGTTTGCATTCGACCTCGGCTCACTCAAAGAAATCGAGGAAGAGGTGCCGACAAAGAGGCGAGTGCTAAGTACAGTGATGCGGATCTTTGATCCTCTCGGATTCCTGACATGCCTACTAGTACGTGGAAAGATCCTACTGCAGGAAATATGGCGCCTACGAATCGACTGGGACGAAGAGATACCCGCGGCCCAACAAACTAAATGGGAGGAGTGGCTGCAGCTGATGACCACCACCCCTTTCACAATTCCACGGTGTGTCACACTCAAAAAGGACGAGAACGCTACGCTGCACGTATTCTGTGACGCTTCGGAGTTAGCGTATTGCGCCGTAGCGTACCTCGTGCAAGACGGGGGGAGGCACGTGAGACTCGTCGCCAGCAAAGCTCGAGTGGCACCACTGCGAGCTACGTCGATTCCAAGGCTGGAGCTGCAAGCGGCACTCATCGCGGCAAGACTGGCCGCCACCATCCGGAATGAAACGACATGTCGGATAAACCGCTCCGTCTACTGGACGGACTCCACCACTGTTCTGTGCTGGCTCCGTTCGGATCCCCGCACCTACTCCACCTTCGTGGCTAACAGACTCGGTGAAATCGACGAGACAACCACCCCGGCGGACTGGAGATGGGTGCCCTCTAAATTAAATCCAGCCGACTTGGGAACGCGAGATGGCAGCCTTCCCGACGTGACACCGGAGGGAAGATGGTTCAAGGGACCACCATTCTTAAAAAATAAAGAAGAAGGATGGCCAACAGAACGAGCCGCCCTACCCAAGGATGAAGACCTCGAGAGGAAACGCTTTGTTGGGACCACCGTGACCACAGTGACCACGGCCAACAGCCTGCCTGACATCTCCCGTTTCTCATCCTGGTCAAGGCTGATACGAGCCACTGGATGGGTACGCAGGTTCATAGGAAGATGCAGATCCCCTGCGTACATGCCTGGACGAACGGAACTGACCGCAGGGGAGATATCTCTGGCCGAGATATCTTGGATAAAGCACTCGCAACTGGAGTCCTTTACCGAAGAAGTCATCAACATTAAAGCGCAGAAAACGATCCCGAGGAACAGTCGCCTCAGTCAGTTAAACATATTCGCCGATTGCCACGGAATATTGCGAATGGGATCGCGCCTAATAAACCCGGACCTACCCGTCGGTCAGCAAAGTCCGATAATACTAGATGGAAGGCATCCTTACACGCGCCTTGTGATCCGGCACTACCACGAGCGAGCGGGGCACGGGAGCGCAGAACGCACGCTCAGCGACACATTGGCACAATTCTACATATTGGGGCAACGATCGGCAATCCGCCAAATCACAAGACAATGCGTGGTTTGCCGATTGAAAAGAGGTACACCCACCGCCCCGCAAATGGCCCCTCTCCCGATTGACAGGACGACAGCAAGGGAGGCTCCCTTCACCCGAAGCGGAATGGACTTCTTCGGGCCAATCTCCGTCACAGTAGGGCGAAGACACGAAAAGCGATACGGTGTGTTATTCACATGTCTTGCCACACGCGCAGTACACCTCGAGATTGCGCATTCGCTAACTAGCGACTCGGCCATCCAGGCGATCCGAAGACTGGCAGCCAGAAGGGGTCATCCGACCACCATCTACTCGGATAACGGGACGAACCTACGAGGAGCTGCCGCGGAGATGAGGATGGCTATAAAAGAATTCACCGCAAGCGACGACTTTCAAGCCGCACTCGCTAACCGCGGCGTTGAGTGGAAGTTTATTCCCCCGGCAGCACCACACATGGGAGGCTGCTGGGAGCGACTCATTCGATCAGTTAAAATCGGCCTAGAAACGATGCTAAAAGATCGACATCCCCACGAAGAAACATTGAAAACTGCACTGGCGGAAGTAGAATTTACAGTGAACAACCGGCCTTTAACCCACATCTCCGTGGACCATAGGGACGAGGCACCGCTCACCCCTAACCACTTCTTAATAGGCACAGCGGGGCTGATGCCCCACCTGGCGCATTACCAAAGAGCAGACGAGAAAATATGTCTTAAAAAAGAGTGGCAGAAAGCTCAACGTTTCGCCGACATGTTTTGGCGTAGGTGGATGAAAGAATACTTGCCCACTCTAGCGCGCCGCTCGAAGTGGCACACACGACAGGACCCCGCCCGCGTAGGAGACCTGGCGGTAATCATCGACCCAGGACTCCCGCGCAACCGCTGGCCCCGCGGGATCATCACGGCAGTTCACACGGCAGCCGACGGACAAGTCCGCACGGCAACTATCAAGACGACACAGGCGGAGTACACTCGCCCCGTGATCAAGCTGGTCATCATCCACAGGGAAGAACCAGAATCCGATCATGCTGAGGGTGAAGGCTAGCGCTCCACGGGGGGAGTGTAACGGACCGGATTCTCCTCCACGTTTTAAATAGGAATAATATGTTGTATGATTTATATGTTTGTAAAATAATAAAGACTTATATGTCCTAAAGATAATAGAGAATTGTTTAATATTTAAGTTTATATTATATTTCATTTATATTTCATTATTGATGTTGTTCTTTGTGTATTGTATGATTTTGTATTGTGAAATAAATGAGTGTAGCAGCGTACGAAGTCTCGCAGGAGTCAAATAGAAATTACGGATTTTACCGAGGAAACATTTTGAGTACATCTGCCAGACGGACGGTGTAGCAAGCAAACAGAGCCGAGTACCCGGCCGGCACGTAAGTATGCCGCGAGGCCTCGCGGCGGCGACCAATCACAGACGCCGTTCAATAGCCAATCACCGAGCCCGCTTTCAGCGACTAATTACAAGTGATCATAATTAACACTGATCGTCGACAACACGGTATCGCTGGCGGGTACTTAAGCGTCTCGGTTTTCTCGGTCAAGTCACCTCTCTGCTCACTACTACCTGAAGACTTCTACCTGCTACTACTACTACGAAACGTATCTCTGCCTTTCTCTTCGAATATAAATCGTATCTCTACCTTTCTCTTCGAAATTAAAAGTATCACTACGCTCCGGAGCCTGCAGGGACCTGCGACCTATAGAAAAGTCAATACAGTCCACTTACGTACGCAACAACACGCAACAAACATAACCATTCTGTACCAAAAACTAAAACTTCTTATGCGCAAAGACATTTCTACTATCTTGGACCCAAACTCTATAAATAATAAACAAAACTATAAACGACCTACAAAACATGTAATTACGGAGACATTTAAAAAAGGGCGGCTTGAATGTAGCATCATTTTTAAAAATTAGTAAATAGTTTAAATAGTGTAATATAATATATAAGTCAATTAATTTTAACTTACGCACTTCAGGATATGTGTTACTCCCCTTAACTGTTCCATAAATTTGTAAATTATATTATTTATTGAAATTGTATAGAGTACTTGGAATACCTCCCTAGAACGGGTTACCACAGTTGGGAGGTATTAAAACCATGTACTTAGTAAATGATCAATAAATAAAATAAATTGATCAAATGGCCGATGTAGCGTGCAAAATACCTTCGTTGAAGAGGAATTGAGCTGGTCATATAGCGAGAACAACGGAGATCGGTGGACCAGACGCACCCTGGAGTGGCGACCGAAAACGTGCCACAGATGTCCGGGCAAACTACAAGCAAGATGGTCCGATGACATCAAACGAGTAAATGTTACAGAGTGGCTAGGGATAAAGAGTTGTGGAAGATGAAAAGGGATGCCTATGTCCAACATATACAGATTTACTAAGAGATCTCATTTCTACTGCATTTATTTATTATAATTTCATAATTATTTTACCAGTTCCATGCTTCACTTCCATACATAAGTGTCCGTGACAAGAACACCATTGTGCAGACTTCTGTTTGTGATGACAACTTTATGTGCACCATTCACTTTGTTACTCTTTTCAAATCAAATCAAATCAAATCAGTCTATTTTTTCAAAAGATACTACAAACAACAATTATAGTTTAATGTATCTATTGAGAACAGGTAAAACATAAAAAAATATATAATACCAGGAACGCATGAGAGATGGTTCGACATTAGGAATACAAGATACTCTCCAATGTCAAGAGTATTTGTCTTCTGAACGTACTTTCACGAATATGAAAGACGTCGATCTCCGAAGCGATCATGTTCATTAGTTTGATTGCTCTCCCCACCGGCATCACCAGAGGCAGGTTGGTTCTGCACGCTGGAAGATAAATGCTCTTCTTTTTATATTTCTATCTACTCACCCATCATTAACATACTAAGTTTCAAGAAACATTATTAACCAATTTATTTTTTTTCTATATACGCCATACTTTGTGTTGTTACTATGGATTATTTCTCTTTTTTACTTTTTTATATACTTTGTATATACAAAACTTATATTAAAAACATAAAATTACATAGACATGTTTCAGACAAACAGTCCTTCTTCAGTAAAGATACATTTTTAAAAATATTATAAAATTGTTTGCATAATCTGACAGATGTTATAACGATTTTTGTTAAGAAAACTATTATATAAATTACAAATTTGATTTTGCAATTGTAAATATAGCGACTATAATTTTCTAACAGCTTATTACAATAAAATATTAAATACTTAGGATCTGTTGACAAAATATTATCAATACCCCAACGCAAATTTAAATTGAAATCTTGGGTTTAAGGAAGACATAAGCTATTACAAACCGAATTTCCAAAGTATTGATGTGAAAATTAAATTCAGCTATATAAGTAACAATGAAACACTTAGTCATATTAATAATTAATTAATTATTTATATTAACAGAATGGGTAACCTTTAGGTTCATCCGATTAACTTAACATAAATCACATGAATCTTTGAAATATAGTAAGAATTGTATATATTTTTGAATTTTTAAAATCGGTCTAACTTCTTAAAATATTTAAGTTATATTGTCCGTCCAAGGGATATCATCACTATATCATTTATTATGTTCCTATATTTATTCTTCCATTTCCATGCTTCGCTTCCATACATAAACCAATACTTCACTGCGAACGGCCATTTTCGCATTCATTGATAAATTATTATTTCCAAAAGTGAGTTTCATTCGTACTAATAAAAAACGTATGTTTTCTAGAAGTCGTACAATGTTTTATGTCAATGACATGTTTCGCCTGTCTTAGGCATTTTTAAATGTATCGAAAATCAATGGCATTGTTGTTTATATACACGAGTTTAAGGAGCAGATTACGGTATTTAAATAGGTTACTATTATACTCGTATATTATGTTTCAAATATGCTTCTATATTATATTATGTGGCTGGTAATTCAGGTATATTGAAAGAACGTTCATGTTTTTACGAGTTTTATAAGCCATGTTTTTTATCCTATCATGTTGTTGATTAACTACGCTAAGTGCAAGCCTCTTACTTAATATTGATAGTTCATAGCAAGGTGATAATATGGATTATTTTAACGGCTTCTTCAGTAACCAACCTGGCTCTGGTGATACCGGTGGGAAGAGCATTCAGTCTGCTGAACACGGTCTCCTCGGAGATCGACGTCTTTCGTATAAGAGAAAGTACGTTCAGAAGACAAACTCTTAACTTTAGAGTGTCTTCCCTTCATATAGTCGAACTATTTCTCATGCGTTTCTGGTATTATGTATTATATTATATGTTATGTTTTACCTTTTATCTATAGCCTTAAACTTTTTTTTCAATATCTTTTGAGAAAATAAACTGATTTAATTTAGAATTAATAACCGCTTCTGTGCGGCAATGTAAAGCTTAGAGTTAGTTATTGTATATGGCATTATATAATTCTATACTATATTGAAACTGTATATTTTCTTTATGTGTACTGAAAACTGAATAAAAATATTAGTATTGGAATAAAACTAGAGGTGAGATTTACCTCTACTGAACCATAGAGTGCATTCTAAAATTAAATATATAATAGCAGGATACAATGGTAATCAAAAGGATGCATAGATATCCTTACCTCCTAAGGACCACATCCTGTCATACTATTTTCAAGATTTAACAACCGGAATGGCTTTGGTTGTAAAAGCTTCTCAATTTGAAGAGTATCAATGGCGTCCCGTGAAATAATCCTTACAGGTACTTTCTAGAATAATTTACACCGGAATTTGAACATTCGCAAAGTATTTTTTTTAAATTGTAATGGTTTATTTATTGTTTCTTGAACAATGATGTGAAATTTTATATTACATGAATGAAAACGTCTGTTTTCTAGAAGTTTTATTATATTTTACAAAAATAGAAAAACATGTTTGCTTAAAAATATTACTTTAACACCACTTTATTTTATTCATTATACTATGTTTGTTTGTTACCTTGATGAAGCTTCGCTTAGACCGAAACCAGTAGGTGGTATACACAGTTTTAAGTTTTTGACAAAACTTATAACCATGTCGTAGTTAAATTAATAGCGTTTTATTTATTGTTGGTATAAAACAATATATTACATATTTAAGAATGAAGACGTCTATTTTATTGAATTTTATTATGAATGACATATTTTACCTCTCTTTCTCTCTCTGGTTTCAATCCTGGGATTGGTTTGCAGCAATTTCCTATATTCTTCTCTTCCATTCTTATCTGTCTTGTGCGGGTCTTTTGAAATCTGCATATGATGAGCAGCACACGTCCACCAACAGGTCCTCCAGGTACTCTCGGCGTGGGCGTCCCCAAGAGTTTGTTCCCTGGGTCATACCCTCCATTATGGCATGCATGAGGCCTTCTTGTCGTATTACATGGCCGATCCATCTTGCACGTCTTTCGGACAAGGTCCTGAGCACTAAAATTTTACCTGTCTAAGGCATTACTAAATGTGAATGATATTTGATAATGCCTAAGAGAGACAGGAGTGTTTTGTTTTATCGAATTTGTAACTGATGAGAATAAATATACGAGTGCAATTTGTTAGTGGAATATCGAGTGCTAATTTATATATGGATTTACGAACCGCCAGTTCGTGTAACACCACTTTTATACGTGAATCGTAAAACGAAACCGCTGTGGCTTTAGTGAAGTCGTCTTCGGGGCAAATAAAACTCCGTAGATCGTATTGTTTAGCTGCAGGAAATGTCGTAAAATAGATGTGAACCTTATAACACAATGGAATGTTATTATTTTAAAATATAAGCTTTCAATTTATCTTTGGTTTTCGTAACCATATTTCATGCGTTCAAAATGCGTGAATGGGTTTTAGATAGATTTTACCAAAATCATGTTTTTTATTTGTACAAAAAAATGTTTTTACACAAATTTTATTCGGGAATAACAGATATCGTCGCAAGGGTAGCAAAGCTTAAATGGTCATTTGCGGGACATGTTGCCAGATTGGTAGACGATAGATGGACCAGAAGGGTGGTAGAGTGGAGACCCCGCGAAGACAAACGAGACAGAGGAAGACTTGTCCGATGACATTACAAGAATTGCTGGCGATTGGATACAAAAGACACAAGATAGGGATACGTGGAGAAGTATGGGTGAGGCCTATGTCCAGCAGTGGACGACAACGGCTATCCAAGTATGTAAGTAAGTATAATAATTGCTTTAAATAACTAACCGGTTTTGCTCCCACCGGAGCTTCATCAGGGTTACAGAAACTTTTTAATTGACAGTTAAAAAAATAATGTTCAAGTGGACATTTTGACACTGAACTTCTTCGAACTTCTACCATGAAATTTCAAATAACAACATTCATTTTTCAAATAACAGCATTGTTTGGTCAGTTGTCAAATTTGTATTTTGGAAATTTATTAGAACAATTTAGAACTTGTTTAAAACTAAATGCAATGACACCAGCAATCATAGAGTTTCTTCTATACATATATAGAGTTTCTTCTATATATGGCGTATACGCCATACTTTGTGTTGTTATGATGGTTTATTTCTATTTTTCTTTTTTATACACTTTGTATTTACAACACTTTTATTTAAAAATGAATTATATAGACATGTTTCGGACGAACAGTCCTTCTTCAGTATATATGTTGTTTAGATATTCTGACAGATGTTATAAAGATTTATATTATAAATGTTATAAATGATTTATGTTATAAAACTTTATAACATCTGTCAGATCACGTAAACAACAACAATTTTATACTATTTTTATAAAAATGTATCTTTACTGAAGAAGGACTGTTCGTCCGAAACATGTCTTTGTATATTTTTTTAAATAAAAGTGTTGTAAATACAAAGTGTTTAAAAAAAAAATAATAGAAATAAATCATAGAGTTGTTTATATTTTATTTTATTTTTTTATTGGTGGTTTTTAGGTTAGATTTATACTCAGTCAGATTGTCAATGCATCTGATATACTCGACCTACCTTGCACTTTATTATTTCAGGCTAAGGTATATAGGTTGCTAGATTGCTTTTTTCGATTTAATTACATACTACGAGTCAGACATACTACGAGAGGTATGTATCGATTAGTCCTTTTCTATTTAAATTCAAAAATAATAACACGTAAAACGCCGTGTAATCTAAGAGCTATTAATTTATATTTCACGAACGATTATTCTATTTCGAAGACTTAAGATTAGCTTTCGGACCACAGAGGGCACTTAGTGAATGCGCAATGAGCCCCAAACACTAGTTTACATATTTAAGGCTTTCCTAACTAAATATCGCACTTTAACGATGATTTTGCGGATTTGTAAATTGCTTAAACTTCTAATAATAAGACGGCTGAAGCAAAATGGATGACATCACACAAAAGTAAATATAAAAATGTATTTAGTGCAATTAAACACACTTTCACGTAAAACTCATTATTAAAAAAGAATATTAATAAAATATTTATTATAAATGTTCGGATGTATCTATATTTAAAAACATTGTATTTTCACAACACTTTAAAGTAATTTTCACAAATATGTTTCGGGCGGCAAACATACTTAATGAATCCGAGGAAGCCCGTTTGTCATCCGTAAATGTATGTAAAAAATTTAATCAAGTGTTACAAAAATGTACTTAGGAAATTGAAAAACTTTGTTCAATCCACTATTTAATAAACATATTAAATAGTGGATTGAACAAAGATTCTCAATTCCCTAACTATACGAGTATTACTATGGAATTCCACAGTGTTAATGCCTTAGCGTTCAATAAGTTACAAAAATGCAATGATTTTATGTAAATATTTATATACGAGTCAATAACACAAAATGATGGCGATTACAGAATAAATAAATTTAATATTAATTACATTCCTTTTTATTTTTTATTTTTTTCCGACCGGTTTCGGGAGATTTCTGCAATCCTTAGTGATCCAAACTATAATAGAAGATTGCACATCTAGATTATAAAGAGATGGCGAACCCGTTTGGAACTAGAGGAATAACTGAATTATTACTAAGCATTTCTTATATCTTCTTCATCGTATCAGCCGTCTTTCGTCCACTTCTGAACGCAGGCCTCTCCCAAATCGCGCCACTGCCCCAATTCATCCCATCTCTCATTAATACATTTCTTATGTATACCCTTTCCATTTTTCCTGTTTACGATTGACTTTTGCCAAAAAAATTCAATAACCATCATCACTACATGTTTTCAATATAAAGACTTGGTGAATAGATAAAACATGTTTCTGTTATGGCCTCATCAAATATAAATTGCGCAGAACCAACCTGCATTTGATTCTGATTGATCCATAATTTTTGATTTCTACTGCTTCGGATTTGAACAGTTTTTATTTCAGTGAGCCTGTGCTCATTAATTACATATAATGGTATCACTTCTAGAAAAAATACTGCCTCATTGATGTCCATATAGTATATTTGAGATTCTTTTGAAATATGTTGTTTTTTATTATAATGATTTTCATTAGGTATATTGTTATGATTATGTCGTTAAATTGAACATATCATTGTAAATTTTGTTGAACGGTTTAATATCTATTTGAGTCGACTATCTATTAATCTAACCATCACGCCATTTCTCTGTGGGGGTAAGTAAAGAGGATGGACTGCCATACCGTTCTCTCCTGACATACTTCTCTTGCTTCCTCCACATTCATACATCGTAACATGCACGTTTGTCGATTTTTCCGAGTTTGAATGTGGCCGCCTTTCAGAATTTGATTGATTTGGTCATGCCATGCTTGATTTGGTCTTTCACGACTTCTCTTTCCACTCGCACTGCTTGAATAATACATTTTAACCATTCTTATCTCGTCCATTCGTTCCATATGTATAAACCATTTGAGTGATCCTTTTTTAATTTTACTTATGATGCAATCATCTATCTTACATTTTTCCTTATTTCATCGTTCGGAAATCGACTTAATACTGTTTAATATGGATAGAATAAGGAGCTCAAGGATAAGTGAAATATGCGAGGTCTAGGATGTCGTTATGTAGAAAGGCATAGGAGATGATACTGATATGCACACGTGAGAAGAATGGATCCATCCAGACTTCCTCTCATTGCGTTGCACCGCCAACCCCGAGATAAATGACCCCCGGACAAACCATCAGAGAGATGGATCGACAGTTGGATCGACCACAGAGGGGGCAAATTTCTCTTAGAAAATAGGCCGCAAGACCTACAGTAAGAAGAATATAATATAATAAATACTATTAATTTATTTTGCCTAATATATGTAAAATAAAAATAAAATATAAAAAAATAGAATGACGAATAACTTATGTATGAAAGCGAAGCATGGAACTGGCAGAAGAAAGATGAGAGCAGAATAAATGCGGAAAAGATGAGGTCCCTAAGACGTATGTGTGGTAGAACGATGTACGACAGAATCTCAAATGCTGATATTAGGAAGGAATGTAGAGCGAAAGAAGGTATTTTGAACAAAATTATGAAAGGATCGCTGCGTTGGTTTGGACATGTGGAGTGCATGGATGAAGCAAGAATGGTTAAAAGTGTATTCGTAAACGATGTAAATGGAGTAAGGAGTCAAGGTAGACCAAGGAAAACCTGACGTGACCAAATTAATCAAATAATTAAGGTTGGTCATGTTAGAAGCCGGAAGAATCGACGTGCGTGTATGACTCTTTGTATGAATGTGGAGGATGCTAAAGAGGTATGTCAGGATAGAGTAGTGTGGCGGTCCATTCTCTCTGCCTACCCCTGCGGGGAAACGGCGTGATGGTTTGTTGTTGTTGTAGAATGACGAAATGTGTTTTTTTTCCTTTACACGTTAAAATTTTTCTAGTAAACTGAAGTTTTCATGAATATTAAATATATTTTTACTGGATACAAATTACATATAAATCAGCTCACGTGTGTTAGAGAGATTAGATTATTTCTTTAAAATAAAATAATCCGAATAATTTACAGAGCACTTATGCCGTTCTGTGAAAGACTATTGTCTCTTGAAGTAATCATTTAGAGACGAGTTTAAATATAATATAACAATGTTATTATGACCTTCTTTGATCATCAATTACCTTTGGCATTTTCCCTTGATTATTTTTCTTGAAAATATTATTACAGAAGTTCTTACCACAAAATACAATTCTACTTCATATTTAAGTAACAACTGATACTCTCTAAGTAGGAACTGAGCATTATTTATCAACGATATAAAGGGAACAACCACAGCACGTGCTAATGGCGTCTGGAATATTTGAGTAAGTACTGGTTTCAGAAAATAATTATCGGAAAAGCATAAAAGGAATATGCTTAAGAATAAAGAGACCTTCAAAATATAATAAATTGTTATGATCACCATTCGACATTTCACGAAACATTTTAACCCGATGGTTGCCAGAGACGAGATATCTCGGCAAACGGCGCAGCGCCCGTGTGGCCAGAGACGAGATATCTCGGCAAACGGCGCAGTACCCGTGTGGCCAGAGACGAGATATCTCGGTAGTACTTTTGATGATGTATTTTGCGCCGTATTGACATGTATTGACAATTTGGCAGAAATGTAACACACCCTGTTCTCTGTTTTGGTTATCCCGAAATATTTTATAAAGTTTCCAAATACTTTAAACCGATTTATCGGTAAATTTTGAAAACTGTTTCAGCTGACAGTATACAGATGTCATATTGCAGGGCTATCACAACCGAAAATATATGGTTCTCGCTGTCAGAATCGTTCATCGTTTGCGTAGTTTTAGTATAATTTTCAATTAATATTATGAAAGTATTTGTTTAAACTTGTTTTTGGAATATCAGCACCTATTTTATCAGTGTTTTGCTAGTGATTTCGGTCTCTTTTTACAACTCTTCACAGTTTGCTTTGTGTTAAGTTCTTTGCTTTCGTATTCTGCGTTTGACAAAAAATGAGTACTGCGGCGTGATTTATTTGCGGCCATGAAAATGTTAAATAAAAATATACATTTGATACATATATTTTGTGTATTTTAATTGTGTTAACACCAAAATAATGAATCAAAATGTTTATGGAAAGCAACGGGAAACTACAACATCAAAGGCCTAAGTAGCATCCCAATAACCAGCAAAAACGTGACTCTTTGCTGCAAACCAATCCCTCGGATTAACAATAGCGAAAAATAATGAATTTTTTTATTATTCCTTTCTAGTGAATTATCAAATGTGTTTAGATGTAAATGCAAAACTGTTTATACTCGTATACCCGAATTGATGGAACAGAATAATATTTGTAAAGTAATTGATAGTCCTGAGAAAGCTCGCTAGATAGTAAAACCGGTTGGCGTTAGCTAACTCTAACTAACCATCACGCCATTTTCCTGGAGGGATAGGCAGAGAGGGTGGATCACCATAATGCTCTGTCCTGGCATACCTCTCGGACTTCTTCTACATTCATACATCGTACCATGCACGCACGTCGATTATTCCGACTTCGAATGTGACCGCCTTTTAGTAATTTATTAATTTGGTCATGCCATGTTTTCTTCGGTCATTCTCAGCTTCTTTTTCTACTCACGCTGCTTGTGTACAATTTTTCAAACATTCTACTCTCATTCATTCGTTTCATATATCCAAACCTTCTCAGCGATCCTTTTTTAGTTTTATCCATGATGCAGTCTTCTGCCTTACATTTCTTGCTTATTTCATTGTTCGGCGTTTATCCTGCATTCATCCTTCTTTTGCCAACTCCAAGTTTTACTTCCATACATGAGGGTTGGCACTAGAACTCCATTGTGTACTGCCATCTTTGCTTCTGTCTAAAATTAAGTGGTTTATGCTAACTGAAAAGTGTCAAATTTTATTTTAAAATGTGTCAAACCACCAAGCAATGGCTTCGTATAAATTTTTAAATTAATACATAAACGAAAATTCGTTTTAATATTGCAACATTTCATTGTTCTATACCAAAAATGTCGCCACCGTAGGATAAACGTCTAGAGAATTTAAAGTTTTATTTTCTCTTATTAATTCTAAATAAAGACATTGCACTATGCCTCTGTAGGAATAATAGCTACCGGTTGTATATACTCGCATCTGGCATACCCACTAGCTCCAGCCGCGCAAGATTCCAGTGGACCAATAGTTTGCCCTTCCCTTGAGCGGCCCACATAGGCAATGTGTCGCTTTCAATTCTCTGTGAAAATTCAAGTTCTTGGTCACGTGAAACTTACCTCCAGATAATCGTGTTATCCGATGCTGCTGCTCTCATATTCTGCGACAGCGATCGCAAACCTATCACATAAAAATATTGTTTATTATATTTTAAATAATGCTTTAAAATTTATTGTATATTCGCTTTCACTTTGTGTTGTTGATTCACATTTTAATAAATATAATTATATTTCGTATTTAACTATACTTAATTTTTCACGATGTTTTGATGGTTGTGTATTTTATTTCGTAAGACACTATTATAAATTAAACGTGACTGTGTAGTCGGTTTTAAAGAAATTTATTTGTCTATTTATTCTCTGTAAAACCAGCAAAATAATCGCGTGTACATACTATATTTTTCTTTAAGCAGACATGTTTCCGTAGTGATCCAACCATTGCATTCATTCTTCTTCTTAAAGTGCCCTGTCACTCTGGTAAACTCTTCCCTCTCCTGCGCTGTCCGGAATAGCTCCTCCACAGTTTCGATTCCCGTCCGTTCCCTCACATTGCGCAGCCAAGAGATCTGCCTTTGCATTTAAATGTATAAATCAAAGAAGGTGATGTCACATCAAACATGTTTATCAAAAGGAAAATAAAGTGTTGTAAACACCAATTATAATTACATTTATTTTTGTGATCTAAAACATAAAAAAATATTTTTTTACAAACAAACGTTTAAAACGTTATCTGAGTCATTATTTAATTGAACATGTCATTCTCATAAAATTTAATAAAATTTCTAAAAACTCTTTTGGTTATATTTATACATTTTTATTATATAGTCCATTGTTTTGGCCGAAACACTATGATGCCTTAAGATTTTAAACTCTTGATGAATAAACTTTGTTTTTCGTATCACAATTGTATTTTATTTTACGCGACAGCTGTTTTATCAACCTATGATGATATTATCAGATGTTTGAATAAATTCTTCAGTCAAATTTTCAAGTTTTTGCTGGTGTTGGATTGTTTTAAGTGCCTAATTAAAATGAAAACAGTGGAATAAAAAAATAAATAAACAAAAATGTCCGGATCGTCCAGCTGACGACAAGTGCACCATCTAAAAGAACATTATGTGTTAAATTATTTTTATGTGTTATTTTATTTTATATCATTGTATTTTGTATAATTTGTTTTAGATTTATTATGTAGACGTTGAAGTGTGCGCGGGAGATGCCTATTGGTGGCGATGAGGTTCGCAACCCATCACACCGCGTCTCGCGCGTTGGCGAAAAGAGAAGAATGGAGTGCAGCATCGATTAAAGTGTTGCAGTTCATTTTTTCTGTCTACCCTTTCGGGAAACGGCGTGATGGTTAGTTAGTTAGTTAGTTTTACAATAATAAATAAAATGTAAAATTTTCGTGATTTTACGAATCTTAATGTGTATTTGTTCCTATATCAATTTTAATAATTTCTTTGATATAATTTTGAACTTCTTGCCGAAATTGATGATGATGATGTTAACATAGGTTGATGAAACAGCTGTCGTGTAAAATAAAATACAATTGTGATACAAAAAAACAAAGTTTATTCATTAACAGTTTTAAATTCATTTGTAGTCTTTCTAATTATACTTAAATTCACCTGTACCGAATTTACAAAATATTGAATGAAGCAAATGTAGTAATTGACTATGATTTAAATGTTTTCCTCGTAGGCCACAGGTTGGCGATCATGGCCGACGTAGTACGAGAAGTTAAACTCGTTTCTTGTAGCCTAATCCACTAACCAATAAAATGTACTACTGTCCAAGGTTCCTGTCTACATTAACGAGGAAACTGGGTGTCAATACACCCACTTACTTCATATCAATTGTCTCTTTACCTATATTGTAATGAGTTATGTCTTGTTTTCTGGTATACAACACAGTGCGTTGATGACGCTGAGCAATTGCTTAACAATAAATATATAAACATTGTAATTTTAGGATAATAATTAGGAACATACAGATGCATATAATAATTTATATTAACACTGAAAATTATGGATATTAACAATTTTAATTAAATTATTAAGGATGATGAAAGAAAATTTTATGCAATAATTATTGTTGATTTCTAGATGTTTTAATGCATTTTATGTGAATAACAGGTTTTGCCTGTCCTAGGCATTATCAAATGATATTTAGATATACATTTGATAATACCCTTAGGCAGACTAAACATGTCATTCACATAAAATAGAATAAAACTTCTAGAAAACAGACGTTTTCAATCGGATTAATTATTTAAAATAGAGTTATACATCATTGTTTGTTTGTGTAATAATATTTCATCAATTGTATACGAAGCGAAAATGGTTTTGAACAAATAAAAACACAAAATACATAGACTGTTAAAAGAAAAGGTGTTTGTATTCCATGTGTATTTTCAGTTAACTTATAAGTTTTGAATATTTTTAATTCATTAAAAGAATTAAATAAGTCGTAAATTTAAATGTCCGTTCTACAGATGTTTTATGTTTAATGGAACAACAACTTTCTTCTCTAAATGATAATATGAATATAAATGATCTAAATGATAAAAAAAATATTTTCTCTTGTAAATTAACATTATGTTTATAAAGGGGTTGACACCAATTTCAATTCCAAAATTATGACATTTTTTATAATTTAGGATACAGTTTTTTTTTTCACCTTTATTTCAAAGATTTACATTCAAAATGATTATTGAAATACGCAAGAAAAATAAATACTAAATAACTACTAATGCAAAACGCAGTGTTATACATAAAAAATAAACAATGCTTTGATCTTAGCAAACAAATAGACATAAAAGTGTTAAATATTAGAAAATATTATAGAAAAAAATGTGTTGCTGTTATATCATAATATCTTCTTCTTCTTCTTCCTCAGCCTATTCTCGTCCACTCTTGGACAAAAACCTCTGTCCTGTGCAGACTACATCCAGGTTATTCCGATGTGTCTGTTTAGATCATCCTTCCACCGTAGTTGCGGTCGCCCTGCACTTCTCTTCGCCTTCCACGGTCTCCAAGTCAGCCGTTTTCTTGTCCCCTTTTCATCTGAGCTTCTGGCTACGCGACCTGCCCATTGCCACTTTAGAGTCGCCATCTATTGGATGATGTCAGTGACCTT
This sequence comes from Lepidostoma basale, assembly GCA_022606425.2. NCBI lineage: Eukaryota > Metazoa > Arthropoda > Insecta > Trichoptera > Lepidostomatidae > Lepidostoma > Lepidostoma basale. The sequence goes on along the minus strand of JAHDVF020001031.1, from coordinate 102,233 downwards.
TGTTTTTTCTATCACCGTATCGTTTCTGACTTTGTCTCTAAGGCTTATTCCTAACATGGCCCTTTGGGTCACTTGTTATATAAATAGGCAAAATATGTATATAAATAGGCGAAATCCGAATATCATCAAGAAAGAGTACGAGAATATTTTAAATAAAAGAGTGCGAGAGAGGAATACTTATTTGAATTTTGTTCTGATTTTGAATCTAATTTTCAATTTTATTCTGATCATTTTTGGACGACAAAATTGTAGAAAACAAAAATAGAACAATTTGGTACTGTTCGTTTTAAAATATCAACGTCTGTGAAATAAAAATTACATTAAAAGTTACAACTTAATAACGATTGCACATTGAACAAAAATTTTAAGGGATAGAAAATCTTTACTTCCGTGAAAAATTTATAGGTACAAGTAGTATACGAATGAAAATGTTGTATTTTTAGAAGTTTTATTTTATTTTATGTGAATAAAATGTTTCGCCTGTCTAAGATATTATCCAATGTTTGTTTGTTTGATGTTTTCATTTGTATTAATAATTCAGTATGGAGTTTTACGTAATTGTTCAAGAAACAATGAATTATATGTATACTGTTTCGGTACTTTTTTGTTGAACTAAATAAACGATTTATGTAGTGATCGTCTTAGAGAAACACGTGAATAATTTATTCGCTCCACGTGTTTAAATTTTATGTGAATTTTTCTAAAACATGTCCTTTATGACAAGCGGTTTTTTATTTGTTATTTTATAGCTTCCACGTGCCATTTATTGTCGCCATTAGTTCGTAAAAAGATAATATGGAATATGTTCTACGAGGGAACATTATAATATAATTTTTCTAATTATTCTTTCTAAAAACTCGTCGACCTTCGTGGCTGAGTGGTAAGAGCTCCGACTTCCATTCTCAAGGTCCCGGGTTCGATTCCCGGCGATGGCAGTGTGATTGTCACACTGTCATTGGTCTGGTGTAAAATTCATGTGACAATAAAATGGCGATAGATTGGCTACCTATCACATATCATGAGAATCAATATAATAGCTAAAAATAAATTGTATACAGTAATTGGGTTCAAACGACCTGTTGTATACAAGGAGAAAAAAAAAAAAAAAAAAAAAAAAGGAAAACGTGTCCCGATCAAATGAATAAAATATTTCGACCACTTAAGGAGTCGGAGAAATCGGCGTGCATGCGTGTATGAATGTAGAGGAAGTGAGAAAAGTATGTCAGGACAGAACAATGTGGCGGGACATTATTTTTGTCTACCCAACCGGAATGAAGGCGTGGTGGTTAGTTAGTGAGTTATTTTAATTTTGAAAAAAATTAATGTAACACCCCTTAAACATGAATTACTTGAATTTCGAAAGCGAAATATTTTAAACCGAGAAATGATATTTTACCCTTTAAAAAATCGACAGCTTTTAAGCTAAATGACAACAGTTAAGGAGTCTCGAAAAGGGAACTTGAAAATCAGTCTGACATTTGAACACTTGAGTTCTTTTGTTTTCGAGAGAGTTCACTCAAAACAAATGCTTTTAGAAATATTTAAGGAGAAGGAAGTTACTTAAGATAGGACGCGTTACATTTTTGAATTCGGAACAAATGCTAGAATAATATTAGGTCCTTACATATGAAATTGGCGTTTTGTATGGGAGGAACATAAAGTTGATTTTTTTTTAATATAATATATTTATTTAATCAAAGTATGTACCATTGCTATCTATGCACTTCCATCTCATAGGTTGTTCATCGATCCCTTTACTAAAAAATCCATTCGGACGGGAATCAATAAAATCTTTGAAGTCGGTTTGGACTGCCCCATCGGAGTTGAATTTTTTCCCTTGCAAGAAGTTATCCAAATTTCAAAAAAAATAGTAATCTGTTGGGGCAAGGTCCGGAGAGTACGGTGGATGTCTTAGACATTCCAATTGAAGCTCTTCTAATTTGGTAGCCGTCTGTTGTGCAGTGTGTGGTCTAGCGTTATCATGAAGCAGCAGTGGCCTAGAGCGATTAACCAGCCTCGGTTGTTTAGCAGCTAGCTTTTCCATCATGGTTTGCAGTTGCTGACAATAGACATCTGCCGTAATCGTCTGGCTAGATTTAAGAAAGCTGTAGTGAACGACACCAGCACTAGTCCACCAAACGCTCACAAGTAACTTTATTGGAGTCAATTTTCGCTTGAGGCATGGTTTGGCTGGTTCGGCAGGGTTCAGCCATTGCGATGAGCGCTTCCGATCATCATACAGGATCCATTTTTCATCACAGGTAATGATTCGATTCAAAATCCCTTCATTATTGTGCCGGTTGAGTAATGCAACGCAGCAGTCAACGCGCGTTTGTTGATTTGCTTCACTCAATTCGTGAAGTACCCACCTTTCAATCTTTTTCACCTTCCCAATTTGCTTCAAGTGGATTAAAACAGTTTTATCACTTACACCGCAGCCTGCAGCTAGCTCGGACGTGGTTTGCGATGGATCCGCTTCCACAATAGCCTTCAATTCTTCATTATCAACTTTGGTCTCCGGCCGTCCACGGGGCTTGTTCTGCAGGTCGAAATTTCCAGAACGAAAACGTTGGAACCAAAAACGCACTGTGTTTTCTTTTGCGGCACCGTCGCCATACACATCATTAATCCTTCGAGCCGTTTCTGCAGCACTGGTGCCACGGTGGAACTCGAACTCGTAAATAACGCGATATTTCAAGTTTTCCATTTTGTAAACTGAGTGACGCAAAGAAAAAAAAATTGAGGAAAAAACAAATGAATTATAATTTTCGAAACACAAATACTTGAGTAAATAGCTGTATAAATTTGAATTTGGAATTCCTACCAAAGTGAAGATATTTGAGATCAAAGTTGCCAGTACGGCAAAACGCCAATTTCATATGTAAGGACCTAATATTATGAACCTCTCATAATGAGAATAATTCCTTCCGGAATCTTACTTGTTATGCGAAACAATGTTTCCCATATAAATATCAATGTAAAATATTCGTTCGATGCCGAAATTGTTAAGGGGCGTAACAATCTAGAATGCGATATCGGTTTGGAAAAACAATAAAAAATCTAAATTACTAAAACATTATTTATGATTTTATGACATATTTATGAATATATGAGTATTTTTTTCGGCATTACACGCATTATGAAAAAAAATATTATAGTTGTTTATTTAGGAAGTATGCTCACAAAGGATGGGAGAGTGGAGAAGGATATTGAAAGAAGGGTTGGGATAGGCAACAGAATAAATGGTGCACTTAAAGTTGTCGCAAACAAAAGCCTATCCAAAAAAGCTAAGATGACAGTGCATAATGGTATTCTTGTGCCGACCCTTATGTATGGATGTGAAGCATAGAACTGGATAAAGAATAATGACAGTAGAATAAATTCAGTAAAAATGAGATCTCTAAGACGAATTTGTGGTAAATCTGTTTATAATAGTGTCAAATGCAAGCATAAGAAGTTAATGCGGTGCGAATGAAAATGTTATGAACAAAATAATGAAAGTGTCGTTAAGGTGGTTTGAACACATGGAAAAAAAGAGTGAAGACAGAATGGTGAAAAAGGTATGTGTAAACGATGTGAACGGAGATAGGAATGTAGAGGAAGCAAGAGAAGTATGTCAGAACAGAATAGTGTGGGGATCCATTCTTTCTGCCTACTTTAGGAAAAGAATCGGGAGGTGAGACTTATAAAAAAAAAAAATTAGTTTTTGCCTATATGCTAAGGGTAACCATAGTATAACTTACTTGAACATTAAAAGGAAATTTACAAAAGTAATAAAAAATGTAACTTAAGTTCCAAAACCTTATTTCTTTGACCTCAAATAATGAAGATCTTTAAAACCTGCCTACAAGGTCATAAAATGTTAAAAGTTATTTTGACAAGTATTGAAATAAATTACACGCTATTAGTTATTAAGACTCATCATTACCAAAAACATGCTTAAATGGTAATGAAATTAACTGTCATACATAAAATTTGTAAATTTATTTGAATATTTTTGAAAATTAATTTGTAAACGAAAAACTAACAAATGATGTTTACGGTCCATACTTATTAAATTTCTCTTGCAAATAAAACTTGGATTCCTTTAATTATATTTTATTCATTAACTAATTAACTAACTAACCATCACGCCGTTTCCCAGGAGAGGGAGGCAGAGAGGATAGACCGCCATACTGCTCTGTAATGATGATGATAGTGCCATTTTTATGAAAGATTTACTTCAAGCGCATAACTCTTCTGATTCTTCTGCATTCATTCATTGTAACATGCATGTTTGACAAATTTTTCCGACTTCGAATGTCGCCGCCTTTTAGTATTTGATTAACTTGGTCATGCCATGTTTCCTTAGTCTTCCACGGCTTCGCTTTCCACTCACACTACATACATACAACATTTTAAAAACAGAATGAAGACGAAACCGTTTAAAGTTTTTTGTGTTCATTAATGTTTAAACCCACGTTACAAATGAGGAGGTTCTCAGCAGAGTTGAAGAAGATAGGCACATGTTGAACACCGCGGAGAGGCGCGCGAGATGGATTGGTCATGTGTTGCGACACGAATGTTTCCTGCATGATGTGTTGGAGAGAATGGTCGAGGGATCGATTGACAGAGGACGACCTCGCCAGGAGTACCTAGACCAGATTTGCCGAGATATGGGCTGCACTTCTTTATGCGGGGTTGAAGAAAGTTGCTGAGGACCGAGCGGAGTGGAATAGGAGGTACGTCGCCTTGCAGCAGACCAATATTTAGATTGAGACCGGAGAAGACAGAAGAATGTTCAAACTTAAAATGAAAAAACATACATGTTGCTTGATGAATTATAGATTACAAGATGTTTTATGTATTAACATTACTGTTGTTCAGTTTAAGTCGTTGATAGTGCATAAGTATGCTCGTCGTAGCTTGAAGACTAGTTTGAGATATATAGACATTAAAACTTCGTTCACTATACAATCGCAATTCGTAACAAGTTTTGACAATTCGTAACAAGTTTAATTTTTGTTTTACACACGTGTAACAAGTTCCACAATTAACAACACCAAATCGTTATCATTTTGTTTTCTAAACTACTGTCATACAACAAATTTCATAAAATAATTCAGAATCAAGTGAATTCAGTGCCATTGAAAATGTTATGAAAAAAATAATTCAAGGTTTATTAAGATAGTTTGGACCCGTGAAAAGTATGAATGAAAACATAATAAATAAGTAAACTTTGTAAAGGGAACAAGTAATAGCGGAAGATTGAAGATAACTAGCTGAAGATTAACGACCTTCGTGGCCGAGTAGTAAGTGCATTGACTGCCACCCCGAAGGTTTCGGGTTCGATTCCCGGCGAGGGCAATATGATTGTCACACTGTCTTTGGTCTGGTGTAGAACTCACGTGACAATAAAATGGCGATAGATTAGCTACCTATCACATGTCACGAGAATCACAATGATAGCTGTTCTACCCTTTAGATCGATTTGGCTCATGCTGTCATGGTGTAAAGAGCGATTCAACAAAATAATAATAATCATAACGTTGCGTAATAAAATCAATTAAATATCAGCCACGTAAGGAATCGGAGAAATCGTATGACACAGCATGAGAGAAGTATGTCAGCACAGAACAATGAGATAGTTTATTCTTCTGGATAATACATAGGTGAAATGGGTGATGATTAGTTAGTTTCATTACTAAAATCCAAAATACGGAACTATGGTAAAGATAACTGTATGACCCTGCCACAACGCGCAAACTTCGTCACGTGAACTTGACTTCCGCAACATTCATTCATCTTGAAATCCCGCACGAAACACTTGATTTTGGTAAGGGCTTTTGAATAATTAAAGCAAACGTAATTTTCATGGTAAATTATGTCACTCTAACTTTGGAAAGCAAACCAAACTACGGTAAGACGCAAAACCGCTATCGTAAATAAAGCAACCCCCATTTCTTACATACGACGTATGTACACTCTGTGTATTGAAACACGGTGCCTATGAAACACTTTAACTTATTTTAAATTGTTAATATATTATATAAACATTTAAAAAACTAATTATAATCAAATGAACAACATTTTTCACGCTGAAAAACAACAAAATGTTTACATGTTAGATACAAAATAAAACAAATATCAAATATTAAAAAAAAAATTAACAGCAACAATTTTTTTGTGTACACAATATTTTACAGTGATGAAGGACTTCTGTGCGTTAAAACATGTTTGCGTTTTTATTTAATTTTTAATTTTATTTGTATTTAAAAAAAGTAAAAAAATATTTTGTCAATTATAAAACCGCAGCACAAAGTAATGGTGAACATAGAAGGAAAAAAATCATTTAATTTGAAAATTATTATTTCATAGTTAGTTAGTAATTCATTTAAAAAAATACTACTAACGGTTATCGAATCAAATCAAATCAGTTTATTAACTCAAAAGACATTACAAACCGCAAAATAATTAAGGCATCTATTGAGTACAGGTAACATACTATAAAAATACAACATAATACCAGGAACACTTTAGAGATGGTTCGACATTAGGTAGACAAGATACATTATAAAGTCAAGAGTATTTGTTCCCTGAACATACCTTCACTAATATGAAAGACGTCGATCTCCGAGGAGGTTATGAATATACGAGTAGTTGAGCTGAATCGGTACTAAGTTTTTTTAGTATTGTTTTTTTTTTATAACGGAGGGATTAGAGGTAGAAAAATTTATTCCTGGTTAAAATAATGCGTGTTTGATCCTGAATGAAAAATAAAAATAATTGTGATACATAAAAACAGAGTTTTATAATTTGACCGTTAATAATATTGGATTTTCTATATTTACCACAACTGTGCATTGCGGATTTATTGAACCAATCTTATTTATTTTGTAAACAACACTAAATTTAAAAATAATAATTAACATTTTTTTTTTTTTTTTAATTTTAATTGTATCTCAATAGAGACGAAGACGTAAACTGGAAACTGAACATGGATGATCAAGGTGTTTACAGGACTTATGACCTGTCATTGGTTGGGTTAAGCGCACGCTTTATGTAATTACAACATTCCCCATTCCACCTTTGTTATTTGTGATCATGCATGACAAATTTTTGGAAGATGTATATATACTTCAAAATCCATATTTATCTTCACGTGGCAGTTTCAGTCAGCCATCTATGTAGATTTGGTTGCACTAGTGAATTTTTTCAAGAATTAACCTATACAAACCTATGGAGAATGATTTTCGGCATTTAGCAAACTACCTTATTAACACAATGTGAAGGCTGTTGACCAACATATTGTTAGAAGCCGCTAGGAGTATTATTCCATTCTATATGCCAAAGAATTTTGACCAGAATATTTGAAGACCAAATATTTGTGAATGTATACTTATACCTGTATACAAATCCTGGATTTACACCAATAATTAACATGTTTCAGATTCAATGTAGTTTATTATAGTATATACAAAATAAATATTTCAACACAATTTTCATTAGTGTGGTCAGTTTTCACAGATAATCAAAATAATTTTTCCAACTTTTATGCAGTTGTTATTACAAATATTTTGAATAAATCTAAAATAAAGTTTCGATGTTCTTATTGGAGTTAATCTTGCGAACAGGAAAATAAATCAATTATTCGACTTGAAGTTACATTTATTTGATTTAAATACAACGACAGAGTGGCAAGAGAAGATTAAAAAATAATTAAAAAGTAGTTGAAAGTAAACGAAAGAAAAACAAGTGTACATTGCATGGTCACTGAACCCGATATGGTATATAACCCGTACGTTGAACAGAGGAAGTTATCGCATGGGTATCATCTAATATATAGAACCTTGTAGCTTCATGCTACAGTGACAATCTACTTCTTAAAAGTTCAAAAAATTATTTTATGTTTTCACCCTCTTGTCCTAATAACATAAAATTATAACTAAACCAACTGACTAATTTACCATCACGCCGTTCCCCGGAGTGGTAGAAGGAGAGGAAAGAACACCATACTGCTCTATTCTGACACCATACTGCCACTGAACTCGATGTGGTCTACAATCCGGATGTTGAACAGAGGAAGTCATCGCATAGGTATCATCAACACATAGAACCTTGCACATCCTCTTCTTAAAAGTTCAAAAAGTTATCTAATAAGTTCACCCTCTTGCACTTATAACAGAAAATTAAAACAAAACTAACTAACCATCATGATTTCCCTAGAGGGGTAAAAAGAGAGTATATAACACCACACTGCTCTATCCTAACAAACCTCTGTGTCACGTTGACGTCAATTCTTCCGATTTCTCATATAGTAAACTCTAAAATTGTATTAATCTGGTCTTTTCAACTCCATTCACAGCGTTAACGTTATAGGTACTAGTTTAGTCACATATCTACCCCATTTATTCTGCTCTCATTCTTCTTTTGCTTCCATACATCAATAAGGCTTGGTTTTAATTTCCCAAGATCCAGAACTAACTTGCAGAACTAACTTGCTGGTTATGCCGGTGGAGAGAGCAATTAAACTGCTAAACACGATCGCTTCGGAGATCGATGTCTTTCGTATTAGTGAATGTACGTTCAGAAGACAAATACTCTTGACTTTGGAGAGTATCTTGTATTCCTAATGTCGAACCATCTCTCATGCGTTCCTGGTGTAATATATTTATTATATTTTACCTGTTCTCAATAGATGCCTTAAACTATAATTGTTGTTTGTAATATCTTTTGAGAAAAGGGAGAAAAAATAGAGTATTTTGTAATCTAAAAGTGAAAACATCTCTCATACTTTCCGGGTATCAAATAATTATGTTTTATCTGTTGTTTTATCTTTATTTTATTTTATTTCTTCTCGATAGATGTCTTGAACATTTGTTTGTTTTATCTTTGAGAAATAAACTGATGTTATTTTATTTGAAATTTGGCAAGAAATAATCAAGATATTTTCTAATATTAATGGGTCTAACAAAACTCGTTTTCTACATTATCTAAAGTAAACTAAAACTTAGATTCAAATTAACTATGAATCAAACACGGTCTAATGTTCTTGTAGATACATTCGGAAGTTACAACCGTTTGAGAACAACTTAAGAACACATGTTTAATAGGTATAATGTAACAGACACAATAATATGGTATGTAACACGATAGGTATATGAAGCGTACAATAGTATGTTATATGTAGGCTGGTAATGTGGCAAGTTGCGAGAAGTTGTGACTTTACGAACTTGAAATTTTGATGTTACGGATGACAGCAATCACGTTATTGTTACCCATACTAAGTTGTCACTCACATGTCTACAATATCTTCCGCGTGGGCAAATACTTCTATACAAACATATTAACTAACTAACTAACTAACCATCACGCCGTCTCCCCGAAAGGGTAGGCAGAAAGAATGGACTGTCACACTTTTACTGATGCGGCACTCCATCCTTCTCTTTTCGCCCCGCGGGAGACGCGGTGTGATGGGTTGCGAACCTCATCACCACCAATAGGCATCTCCCGCGCACACTTCGATTGTCCAACACCTACAACATAAATATAAGATATAAAATAAAATAACAAAATACAAATTATTTAAGACAAAATGTTCTTTTAAGATGGTGCACATATTGTCTATTTAATTTATGTTCCACGAATCCACCGTTTTTTTAATTTAGCACATAATGTTTTTTTTCGATGTTGCACATGTTGACATGGACGATCCGGACTTTTGTGTTTATTTATAATAATTTATGTTACCCGTATCCACCGTTTTTTAAATAAGCTGTAATTAGGCACTTAACCAGCAAAATTTATTAATTATTTATTATTTTACAAACATATTATTAATTATTTATTATTTTGTTGAGTCGCTCATTAACATCATTACCGCGGGAGCCAAATCCATGTAAAGGGTATAGCTATCATATTGATTCTCATGACTTGTGATAGGAAGCTAATCTATTACCATTTTATTGTCACGTGAATACTACACCAGACCAAAGACAGTGTGATGATCACACTGCCATCGCCGGGAATCGAACCTGGTACCTTCGGTATGGCAATCAGAGCTCATTTTATCGGTTTTAAAAAGATTTGTTTATGTACAATATATGTTCTCACTGTTGGAGAATGCCTTGAAGGGCGAAATTAATGTGTAAAAAGTATTTATATTAATATATGTTATTACTTTTTACACATTAATTTCGCCATTAAAGGCATCCCTGAACAGTGAGTATCCTTTCGCAATTCGCAAGTATTTATATTTACATATTTAAATAAATAAAAATCTCTTTAAAATCGACAAAACAATCGCATTTGCATTATATTATTATATATTGTAGATTTATAATACAATTTTTTTTTTATATCATTGTATTTTATACAATTTGTTTTAGATTTATTTTGTGGACTTTGTGCGGTCAAAGTTTGCGCGGGAGATGACATTGGTAGCGATGAGATTCGCAACCCATCACACTGCGTCTCTCGCGGGGGCGAAAATAGAAGGATGGAATGCCGTATCGGTTAAAGTGTGGCAGTCCATTCTTTCTGACTACACTTTCGGGTAGGTTAGTTAGTTAGGGGTTCTAACGGGTAGTAGGGCTACGATGGGGTATACTTTGCTGGAAAGTGTACTTCTATAAAATTTCGTAATGCGCCATGTTGCAATAACACCTGCAACACTACTACCAAGTCCAACTCATTAGCGTCCTCGAGTGGTCTCTCAGGCCCCGCAAACCCCGGGCAATGAGGCCACTGATATTACCATCAGTGTCATATCAGATAATGAGTGGGCGAACGGCGAGTGTCCGGCGCCATAAAGCCGGACGACCCTAGCTAAGGGAAGATGACCCCTACAGAAAAACACATCAGAGAAGGCAACGGGAAACCACTCTGTTTACCTTTTCCCAGGATATTCACTATGGCGAGAAAGGTTCGCCGAGGTGATCGCCAACGTTGGGGGGACCCGACAGGGCACTTGAAGAATAAGAACTTAGTTAGATTTACATTATTAAATACACAACCATCAATAAGATGGAAAGATAGCTGGGAATCTACCATATAGGAGGAGCAACCCTCTGAAGAACATACTTGGCACTTGAAGAAGAAAAAGTTAATTAGTTAGTTAGATTTACATAATTAAATACACAACCATTAAAAATATGGAAAGATAGCTGGGAATCTACCAAAAAGGAGGAGCAACCCTCTGAAGAACAGATCAAATAGGTCTTCAGCAAAAAATGAACAAGATTTTTTTTTTAATGACAACCTTGGAATGATTCGTGTGTGTTTTTGTGTTATGTAAAGTGTAAGGTTAATATACTCCGAGCCTGACATTCAACATACAGAAAAATATAATTATGTGCCTACTTTCATTACGGCTCGCTCGCGATTGTGCAGTGAGCTAACACAGATACCGTGTGCACTTGTACCTTAAACTAACGCATCTAGAGGAAGCTGGGATGCATCTGAGCAATCTTAACATTCTCACTCTTAAGATAATAATGTAGTAAAAAAAATATAAATAATTTAACAAGCGCCATTTTTATTTATCAACCGTCTCAAGGGCTCTATAAAAAATGCTCCGTTTTGTGAACTAGTTAAAAATAAACATTTTTACGAATTTTCATTAATAAAACACTTTTTTTCCACTTTTGAGTTTATTTTTCTCGGGGTGTTTTGAAGAACCTTCATAATTGGGAGAACAATATAGATGAAGGTGTAAGCCTTCGAAATATGTCGAGAAAAATAAACTCAAAAGTGAAAAAACAGTGTTTTACTTCATAATAATTATTCAGTCATTATGGAAATACACAGTGTTAACGCCTTAAGTTTATCTAAAATTAAACATATTTGATAATAATAATAATATGCTAACTTTTAAAGCGCCGTTTTAATAATGTAATCACCTCAAGGGCGCATTAAGACATGTTTTAAATCTAAATGTGAACGCTGCATCTGATTGATATTCGCGCTCGATTAGAAAGTATAATAGAAAATTCTAGTATGAGGGCTGCATCTGATGCAGTTGATCAACATATACATCAGAAAGGATAATTTGAAAAGGTGCGTTTCGAGTCTCGATCTAAACTCTGACGGATTCTCAATGCACTTGAGGTCTGTTGGAAGATTGTTTCAAGCTGAAGGGGTCGGCTGAAAATCTTTTAATTTACTAATTAAGAGGTAGGCAGAAATTATGCACACTTTGACAGACACACTTTTCTTCCTTGACGTACTTTTATTGCTTCCTCAACATGCACACATCGTCTCATCCACGCACGTCGATTTCTCCCACTAATTTCGTGGTTGTGTATGGTGAATATAGAAGAAACAAAGTTATTTAATTTATCAGTTTAAAATGTTAAGGTATCATAGTATTTCGGCCAAAACCATGGACTATTTGATAAAAAAATGTATAAAAATTGTATTTATTTTCTATAATTTTAGTAATTTAATAAACTTTAAATACTCGACATACCCGCACAAAATAACGTATCTATTAATCGTATGAAATTTGGATTATACTCGAAGTTACCTTCGTAAAGCTAAGATGTGTGGAATAAAACTAGTGAAATGTTTACACGTGCCTCCATCTCCCCTATTGAATATCAGTTGCAGTCCAAGTAAGAATGCAGCAAGATCGCGTCCAGCGCCTACTTAACCGCACAACATGATGGTTGAACCCAACTTTACATATAAAAGTGCATTCACCAATGCGTTCATGCATTTTACCTTCAGTCGCCGTGAAGAGAGGGTGTCTTAAGAGTCCATCTGCCTCATTAGATCTCTGTCGGTGACTTTCCATACAATCAAAACATTCAGTGCTTCTATAATTTGGTGATAAATTTTAAGTGAATTCTAGAAAATGAAGGCTGTTTTCTGTGGTTTAGTCATGTGTGTGATGCTGGGAGCCTCCTTCGCCAGCATAGAGGTGAACAAAAAATACTTTTCTCCTAATGACGTAAGTTGCGATTTAATTTTCTTATCATAAAATAAATTTTACAAGTAAAAAAAATCGTCTTCTTTAAATTATTTAACTAACTACCTAACTAACCATCACGCAGTCTCCCCGAAAGGGTAGGCAGAAATAATGAACTGTCACACTTTTACTGATGCGGCACTTCATCCTTCTCTTTTCGCCCCGCGGGAGACGCGGTGTGATGGGTTGCGAACCTCATCGCCACCAATAGGCATCTCCCGTGCACACTTCGACCGTCCAACACCCACAAAATAAATCTAAAACAAATAATATAAAATACAATGATATAAAATAAAAAAATACTTATATTTAACATACAATGTTCTTTTAAGATGGTGCACATATTGTCTATTTATTTTATGTTCCACGTATCCACCGTTTTTTTAATTTAGCACATAATGTATTATAATAAAAAACACATAATGTTTTTTTCGATGTTGCACATGTTGACACGGACGATCCGGACTTTTGTGTTTATTTAATTTATGTTACACGTATCCATCGTTTTTTTAAATTATCTGTAATTAGGCACTTAACCAGCAAGAACTTTAAAATAATATTGAAGAAATTATTCAAATTTTCATTGGAACAAATGTAAAATTTAAATTATTTTTTTAAGCAAAATTAAGGCAAATGATTAATATTGTTAATAAGTAAAATTGTTCTACAAAATATAAAGTAAACATTGTTGTCTAAAATTTTGATAATAATAGGCAAATTAAAAAAAACTTTCTTATTACTAAGTTATTTGATAAAAACAGTTACAAAGAAAAATAAACTTCTCAATAATTATTCAGCAATCTCAAAAACTCAAAGTGATTTTAATTAAGTAAAAATGTACGTTATGTAATATAATAAATGTGGGGGTTAAAAAAAAAGAATTTTTGATTGTTGTTTAATAACTAACTAACAAACTTAGCATCCATCAATCCGAAGGGGTAGGCAGAAAAAATGGACCGCCACACTGTATTTTCCTGAGATACTTGTCTCGATTTCTCAACGTCATGCACGCACGTCGATTTTTTCGACTCTTCACATGCCCGACATTCAAAATTTTTAATTTATTTAATCATGCCACGTTTATCCATTTTTGATACATATTCATAAAAAAAACGAACTGGATTAATAGTAACATAATAAAGATACTCCATTAAATTTTACAAACTTCCTTGAAGACTTTTGATAATGACTTAGAAAGGCGAAATGTGTGATTCCCAAAACCTATAAAAAAAATTAATAAGGACAACAGAAAAAAAGTAAATGATAAATGAAAACACAAAACATTGTTTAATTTAGTTTTAAATAAATCGTCTCTTTAACCAATACACTGGATATAAAATGAAGTAACAAAGTATCTATATTATATTTGTTAATGAAAAAGTATCTATATATATTAAAGTATCTATATTATATTTGTTAATGAAAAAAAAATCGTTTTTTGTATCACTATTGTATTTTATTTTACGACAGCTGTTTTATCAACCAATGTTGACATCATCAGGTGTTACAATAATATATCAACAATAATATATAAAATTCATTTGTGATACAAAAAAAAAAGTTTTTTCATTAACAACTAAACAATGTTAAAGTATAATAGTATTTTGGTCAAAACAATGGACTATTTAACCCTTAACGTACCGTGTTCAAAACAAAACGCTCGCTCCCATGTGGTAAGTTCAGTTTACCGCTAACTTTATCTAAATATCAAGCATATGACTAGATGAATCAAAATTTAATTTATGTCATCTTGTAGGGAATTTCATTAGGAATAGATCGATATCTATAACATACATGGATTATTTGAAAAACATATCATTATTAATTTTTTTCTGGAACCATGCGATTTCTGATATGTAATGCGTCACAGCATACGGGCGACTGGACATACGGGTATAAACTTGTCTGCGCGCCGCGGCCGGCGGGGCGACGATAAAGGCACCTAGGCAAAATGTATAGTACGTTCAAGACAACGAGTACGTATTAATATTTGTCCCTTTTGGTAAAGTGTTAATATTTTCACAGTTCTGATATTATTAAGTTGCGTCCTGCGTTTCCGTCCACAGTGGTATTATTACGTACATATTGAAAAGGACAAAGATATAATTTATAATACGTTCAAAACAGCGAGTAAGTATTTGTCACTTTTGATAAAGTTGTAAATATTAGCAAAACAAATTCTACCTTAACACGAATGAAGGTGAGGGCAGTCTTAGAAAATATTTTTTTTTGGGATGAAGGAAGTAATTTTTTGCTTTTTTTTTTATTACGAAATATTGAAAACACTTCAATGGAGGATTACAATTTTTTTAATAATATTAGGGTCCATAGGTTTTAAGAAAATCAACTTTAAATTGGCAGTGGAAACTCAATTTACCACATGGCAACGCGACGGTTAACAAAAGATTAGAAAGAATCAGAATTTTAATTCATAAAAAAATCATTCAAAAGTTCGAACTGTTAAATTAAAAAACCTGATTTTTTGTATCACAATTGTATTTTATTTTACGCGACAGCTTGAAAATATATTGTAGTTATTTAATTTAACAGTTTAAAATGTTAATGTATCATAGTGTTTCTGCCAAAACAATGGACTATTCAAAAGTTTCATATAGAAATAGAAATTTTATCAGTTAACCGTTATTAAATTGAATACTAAAATCTTGTGTACATTAATAAATATTTTGACACACATAGGATACGCGTAATATATGTTACTTATCCTTGGTAAACAGCAATTGGGTATGTTTGACAATAGCCAATTTAGTTTAGAATTAATTAAGTTTGGGATGTTTTAGAAAACTAATTAATTTTGCGTCATACCAGAACAAGTTTAAATTTAGTTATTGCTAAACGAATTTCAATAGCAGGTTTATATGTGTATCCACAATATAGGTATTTGAAATATTTTTTTACAATAATGAAATAATATAAACCACTGCTTCATATTCTTATAAGTTAACAGTTTTTATTTATTTTACCTTTAAAAATAAAAATATGCACTGTTTTTAAATTATACATTCGTAAAATTACCTTCGTGGCAGATTAGCAACAGCTAAGACTGCTACACCGAAGATCCTGGGTTCGATTTACAGCGAAGACAGAATGATTCCCACACTGTCTTTGGTCGGGTGTAGAATTCACGCGATAGACTAGCTACCTATCACATGTCATAAGAATTAATTGGCACATTGGCTTGCGATGCCATGAAGTAAAGAGTTGTTTAAAATAAATAAAGTTTTCAGCACTAAATTTTTCATTTAACACAAACATGTAAATATTTTATTTAAATATACTTTATTTAGTTTTTCAATCCTACCAACCGGTTTCTCTCCATACATCGCTTATTCAGGGCAACAACACAAACAAATTCAGTCAAATTGATACAAATGAAAAGGTCAGTTTTCTAGAAGTTTAATTATATTTTATGGGAATGAATTATCAAATTAAAAGGGCAAATCTTGTCATTCCCATAAAATATAATAAAACTTCTAGAAAACTGACGTTTTCATTCGTATTAATTATTAAGAAAAAAATGAACAGTTAAAGTCTTGTTTCCTAATATGTTATCATATTTTATAGGAATGACATGTTTCGGAATGAAATGTAGCGAAAATCAAGCGCGTTGATGTTTATTTACCCGAGATAATGGGCCAGACTAATAATTACTAAAGTGGCTCAATATATTGGAGCATGTGGCGAGATATGATGAGCTCAGGTTGTCACCCATAATCCTGAAGTGGAAGCTTTGGAATAATAAAAGAGGTATGGGAAGATACTTAGGAAAATTGAAAATAACCTTGTTTAATCCACTAATTATTTAACAAATATTTAAAAAACACGACATGTTTCGGAGCATACTCCATCTTCAGGTGTTCAAAGAAAGACTCAAAGTTTTTTCCGAAACATGTCGTGTTTTTTTATTAACAAGTGGATTAAACAAAGTTATTTCTAGAATTTGTTTTTTGTATACAAATACTGGATTTTACCCATTCAAGTTAATAGCATAAAAATTGAAATTATACTCCAAGCGTTATCTAGCAATGTGATAATTGCATAAAAGCCTTTCACATTGCATTAATAAAGATTTTCTGCTTAATGCTTACAAATTATCTTAATAGATGGCGCTAGTAAAGATGGACCTACCAACAGTAAAGTTATTAAAAAATATTAACAAATGTACAAGTTCCAAAAAATTGTCAGACATGGTGTCGTAAAAAGGCGTAATGGTGAATGTTGTTAAACATAAAGTGATCGCTTAACCCAACCAATGACAGTTCATAAGTCCTGTAAACGCCTCGACTACCATATTCTGTTTCCAAAAAACAATTTACATCTTCGTCTCTATTGAGATACGATTAATCCTTAAAAAAGTTATTTTCAATTTCCAAAGTACGAGGTCTGTTTAAAAAGTATCGCGAATTTTATATTTTTTCAAAAAGTATTTATTTATTCATGAATATCTATTTTGTCCCCTTTAAAGTAATTCCCCTCGGATATAATACATTTATGCCAACGTTTTTTCCAATCCTCGAAGCACTTAAAAAAATCATTTTTGTGATCTTGTTCAGCTCCTCCTTCGATGCCGTCTTTATCTCCTCAATCGTGGCGTAGCGTCGTCCTTTCATGGGCCTCTTCAGTTTTGGAAACAGGAAAAAGTCACAGGGGGCCAGGTCTGGGGAATACGGTGGCTGCGGCACCATTACTGTGTTGTTTTTGGCCAAATATTCGCGCACAAGCAACGATGTGTGAGCAGGGGCGTTATCATGGTGCAAAAGCCAGTTTTTGTTCTTCCACAAATCCGGGCGTTTCTGGCGGATTGCTTCGCGCAAATTGCGCATAACTTGCAGGTAATATTCCTTATTGACCGTACTACCCTGTGGCAAGAACTCATGATGCACCACGCCCCTGCAATCGAAGAAAACTGTGAGCAAAACCTTCACGTTCGACCGAACTGGCGCGCTTTTTTTGGTCTTGGCTCATGCGGCAGCTTCCATTGGGATGATTGAGCTTTGGTTTCCACGTCATAACCATAAACCCATGATTCGTCACCAGTTATGACCCTCTGGAGCACATTTGGGTCGTCACGGACCGAGTCCAACATCTCCTGAGCAATGTTAACGCGATGCTGTTTTTGGTCGAAATTGAGCAATTTTGGCACGAATTTCGCGGCGACCCGACTCATGCCCAAATCATTGGTTAAAATCGAATGGCACGAGCCAATCGATATGTTTAGGTCCTCAGCAACTTCTCTAACGGTGATTCGACGATTGGCTAATACTATTTTCTTCACTTTATCAATGTTTTCGTCTGTTGTTGACGTGCTCGGGCGTCCGGCACGCTCTTCGTCGTTCATATCTTCTCGGCCCTCTGAGAACATTTTGTACCACCGATAAACGTTGCTTTGGTCCAAGGTAGCTTCACCATATGCCACAGTCAACATTCGAAATGCGTCCGCGCACTTTATTTTGTTTTTCACACAAAATTTTATACAGATTCTTTGATCCATTTTTTGGAATAGGCAAAAATCGAAGACGAGCCAAAACACATCCAAGCAAAACAGCTGTCAAAAAATAACTAAACATTCAAAATGGCCGACCTTGTCAGCATAAGTTAGGGACATGAGTACCAACATAACGCTACAAAAAAATCAAAAATCAAATATACGTAGCCAGCGGAAATTCAAAATTCGCGATACTTTTTGAACAGACCTCGTATACGAGTATTACTATGGAATTCCACAGTGTTAATGCCTTAGCGTTCAATAAGGTATAGGAAGATTGTGGAAGGATGATATTATTGATCTTGCGGGTCGTAGATGGCAACAGATAATCGAAGATAGAATATATTGGAAGAATTGAGAAGAAGCCTATATCCAGCAGTGGAGTAAAATTGGAATTAGCCATTACGAAATAGGACATCAAACTAATTTATTGTCTTTATTCAAAGCTTTCGTTATTATTACATAATAAAAATAAACCTACTCTTCTCGAAGTTGTTATAGGATGTAACGGCGCCCTTTCGCCAGCATATGACAGGATGTATGAATGTTGAAGGAACGAGAGAAAAATGTCAGGAATGAAAAACTTGGCGGCCTTTTATTTCGAAAATACGGCATGATGGTTAGATAGTTTTATTTGAAAAGTTAAATGTTTATGGAAAACTATTATAACAAGATGTAGCGATTTTTTTAATATTGTTTACTATATATTTTGCTTGTAATGCAAGTTCAAAAGCAAAAGGGAAACATGTCATTAATTTCCAGCTGTCTGTAGTTTCTGTAACAAACTTGTATCGCACTCCGTTACTAGCGAACTTAGCTTAATTAGAATTTAAGGTCTTTGAGAAAAACTTGGGCCACTTGCTACTTTTCTTTGATGCTGTCTTAAACATTTGTAAAGTTTTTACACGGGAAGATGCGTAATTACAGGTAAAGGTTTGAAGTTCGAAGGGCTCGTTGTCATTAAGTTAAAATACAGAAGAAAATATTGTGATGTCCTTGGGAGGTTTTAAATAATCTAGAAGAATACTCTTGGAAAACATGAGTTCCAATCTGATTTTATATGTACCTACATTTCAGTTACACCAAATAAATGTATGGATTTCACGTATTCAATTTAGAATATACAGAGAAATAAATACAATATTGAACTGATATATTACTGTGGAAGCTCAATTAAAGAAGAAAAGTATTTATTATTTCTTGATCTTCTTCTTCTTCTTCAATTGCCCTATCGTGTACCCCCAACGTTGGCGATTACCTCGGTGAACCTGTCCCTGTCCTGCGCCGCTCGGAACAGCTCCTCCACACTTCTAAAGCCAGTCCACTCTCTCAAGATTCGCAGCCAGGACATTTGTCCCCTACCGGCCCTCGGGGTCCCTCAATTTTCCCCTCCAATATCAGTTGGAGAAAGTGGTACATTTCCACAAGCCCATATATGAAACAAGCCCATATATGACCCATATATGAAATCTTTCGAACCTTGATAGTTGATAACAGTTCCCTGTCAACTCTAGCTCGCCTTAGGACTTCGGTAGTGGTAACCATATCTGTCCAGGGAATTCTGAGCATTTGGCGATAGAGCCGCATTGATTAATGAGGTTAAACCCAATTTTTAATAATTAGTAAGAATGAGAATCTGTTTTAAAGAAGTTTTATTTCATTTTTTGATGATGACATGTTTCATCTACTGAGGCAATCTATAAACATTTCATTATCTTAAAATATAATTAAACTTCTAGAAAACGGAGGTTTTCGTTCGCATTTACCAGAGAATAATCTCTTTGAACTTTTAATTTCTTCCATAAATTTGTATCTTAAGTAACCGACTACATTAGAGTTGCAGAGATCACCTGTCTAGACTAGTATATTGATCTCAAAGGTGAACCTGTCTAGTAAATTATATACGTATTGAATAAATAAAGTTGTCTTGAAAATATATTGTAAATAATAAAATTTCTTGTATATTCATCATTGCTTTCTGTTGTGAATTCATTCATAATGGATTAACATTTTTTTAAGCTTTGTAACACAGCACTTTAGTTGTATTGAAATAAGGTTAAAAATTAAAACATACCTGTTTCGGCACACAGAAACCCTTCATCAGAGTAGTTTCACATTATGTAATATATATCATACAAAATAAATATTTAAATAAATTTTGGTCAACACCACATTTATGAAAAATTCGTTTAAATATTTATTTTGTACATATAATATGTTACTTCCTGATAAAGTTTCAATAAATTATAGAAAAAAAATTCTATAAAATTTAATTTAAAATGTTAAAAATTAAATTAAATCAAAATTTAGAATTTAATAACATTTTGAAGTTTTTGTTAGAGTTGTTTTTTGTAAGTGCCTTATTACAGTTATTCAAAAGAACGGTGGATATGTGGAATATAAATTAAATAAACACAAAAGTCCAGATCGTCCAGCTGACAACATGTGCACCATCTAAAATAACATTCATTAATTGTATGTTATTTTATATTTTTTAGATTTATTTTGTGAACGTTGGACGATCGATGTGTGCGCGGGAGATGCCTATTGGTGGCGATGAGGTTCGCAACCCATCACACCGCGTCTCCCGCGGGGTGAAAAGTGCAGGATGGAGTGCCGCATGGGTTAAAGTATGGCAGTCCATTCTTTCTGCCTGCCCCTTTGGAGAGACGACGTGATGGTTAGTTAGTTCGTTATTTAAAATCTTTGTAAAACTAATAAAAACAATGGGGTTAATATTACACAGAGCTGAGATCTTAGAACCAATAGGGAGCTGTTGTCGAATGTCAAGGTTAGAAAGGTCTCAATTTTAGTCATGTGCTTAGGGGAGAAAAATAATACCTCCTTAATACACAATAGAGAGACGTCGGGGAGCTGGTAGAAGACAGTTGTCCTGGCTGCGAAATATAAGAGAACGGACAGGAATGAGCAGAGTTGATAACCTGTTCCAAGTGGCGCAGGACAGAGATGTCTTCGCTGCAGTGATCCCCAAAGTTGGGGTATCTGTCACGGCACCAGAAGAAGAAGTTAATCTTCTTCTTCTTCCTAATTGTAGACCTATGCGGTCTGTTCTCCAGAGTGTTGCTCCTCCTGTGAGGTAGATTCCCAGCTGTCCTTCCATCTTTTAGGAGGTCTTCCACGAGGACGAGTCCCATGAGGCTGATTATGCAATGCAATATAGGGAGTTTGGTGGTTTCCATTCTCTGAACGTGACCGTATCAATCCCTTTTTCGCTGTCTGCTCCATCTTATATTATCCTCAACCTCACATATCTCTCTTATTCTGGTATTCCTCACGCTACCTCTCAGTGTCTTGCCTGCTATCGTCCTCAGTGTCTTAATTTCGGAAGTCCTCAAAACTTGTTTTGTCCTTACTGTGTCTGCCCTTGTTTCGACGCCATGTATTATTATTGGTCTTACGCGTGCTTTATGGATTCTCATCTTACTCTTAATGGCCATGTCTTTGTTTTTCCATATTGTGGATTTTAGACCCCTAGAGATGCCTTGTTTACTTGGGCTTGTACTTCTTCCCGCAGATCAGCTCCCCCCCCCCCCCTCCAGGTCTATGCCTAGATACTTGAAGTTAATATTTTAAGTTATTTTCGAGTTTTACAATATAAAACCACAACCATCAATAAAACGTAATATCACGTCTTATTGAACACATCTGTAAACAGCTACGCATCTTCTTTCACGTCGGCACTTAACAAATATGTAAAGCATTTTAGAAACGTGACATAAACTGCCACCAGAAGACGAAATAAGAAAAACATTTGTCGTACTTAAATAATCTTGTTTTCACATTCTTATTTTGAATTTCAAACGCGTAACCATCATTTTTCATGTACCATGTTCAAGTTCAATGTCAAAAGGTTACATAAAATAAGTTTCAGAAAGTAATGTATTCAAGCTTTCAATTATATTCACATTGAGATGAAAAAATAAACTACATATACGATAATTTTATTCTGTAAACTTTAAGTGAAACTTTATGTCTTTGATATGTAAAAATACTAAAGTTTTTTTAGTTTAAATAATCACCCGATTACATTATGTGTAATAATATCTGTCAAAACTGACTATATTTGCAAATAATTTTATAATAGTTCATTGTTTTGGCCGAAACACTATGATACCTTAACATTTTAAACTGTTAAATTAAATGATTGACAAAGGAACAAATACACATAAATATTCGAAAAATCAAAAAAATTGGAAAATTTTACATTTAATATATATTATAGCACCTGATGATGTCAACATAGGTTAATGAAACAGCTGTTGCAGAAAATTTAAAACAATTTTGATACAAAAAACAAAGTTATTTAATTTAACAGCTTTAAATTTTAAAATATTTATATAATATCACTAACGTAATGTTTTTTTAATAAATTTGAGTATTGTATACAAAGTGTATATACTCGTATGTAGAAACAAGAAACATTTAACATTTACAACACAAAGTTATGGCGAACAAAGAAGACATTATACATAGATTCAAAATACGTGATTTCTTTTAATAATTAAACAATTACCATACTAAATAATTTGAATCAACGCCATTCGATTATCGAAGACATAGTGAACTAGAAAAGATGCAGAAGGCGCTTTTAAAGTGATAATGTGGACCGTATGGAAGATATAAGACTTGAAAAAAAAACACAGTTATTATTAATATGTCCAACCACCAAGTTATAGCTTCTTATCAAAGTTTTATTATATTTTATGTGAATGATACGTTTTGCCTGTCTAAAGCATTATCAATTATCATTTGATAATGCCTTAGACAGGCGAAGCATGTCATTTACATAAAATATATTATAATAAAACTTCTATAAAACAGACGGTTTCATTCGTATTAATGTTAATAATTCAATTTACTATTTTATCGTAGCTTTAATTTCGTTTGGCATTATTTTTAACGATGATTTATTCAAAAGCAAAAAACAGTCCAAATTAAAAAAAAACACGATGTTCGCTATTAGAACCGTATTGTTCTACATATGGACTGTAAAATTGACGAGTTTCTATTATTGAAAACAAATGATTCTACATTTGAAAATAATACTTTATTTGAAATTCAATTGGGTCTCACCAATCACACACTTTTTATTCCTTACCACTGATTCTTCTTCTAACTAGGGCATCAAATTTTATTTTATTTTTATCGTTTCCTCACATTCTTCCAGGATCTCTTTACGACTCCTATCGATATTCCATAAATTCAACCGTAAAGTCCTTTGTTCAATTGCTGTCTTTTATTCCACAAAGGATTTTTTCAGAGATATAAAAAAATCATTCTTCGTGATTAAAAAGGGTTTGCCAGGACATTTTGATTCTTGTAATCATACCATAATCTGAAATTGGCTTTCTGTGTTAGGTCATTATATTCTTTTTATCATTCAGCTACTTAGGTTATGAGATTAAAATGTATTGTTCCTGAATATTAGCGAAAAACTTAAAATCAGCGAATAACCTCAGAATTATAATTAAAATAAACATTAAAAATATTTTTGTGAATGTATACTTATACTTGTATACGAAATCCTGGATTTTCACCAAAGGGTGGTTAATTCAAATTTAATTGTATCTCAATAGAGACGAAGACGCAAACTGGAAACTGAACATGGATGATCAAGGTGTTTACAGGACTTATGACCTGTCATTGGTTGGGTTAAGCGCACGCTTTATGTAATTACAACATTCCCCATTCCACCTTTTGTTATTATGATCATGCATGACAAATTTTTGGAAGCTGTATATGTACTTCAAATCCATATCTATCTTCACGTGTCAATTTCAGTTGGCCATCTATGTAGATTTGATTACACTTGTGAATCTTTTAAGATTAACCTATATAATCCACCCACTAACGCCATTTATGGCGAAAAAAAAAATTTTAAATATGTTTCTTACTAAAACAGATTCAACGTTTATTTTTAATTACTATAATTAAGATAAACAGAAAATAGTATTAATACACGTATTAACTTTTATACGGACCCTTCGCGTTTTTATTTCATAACAACACTTACCCCAAAGGAGGTTAAACTTGAACAAAATTAGATGAATTTTTTAATTTTCGAAAAAACTATTTCATTATTTTATTACAAATTTGATCCGTTTCACCGCCCAATTCTTTATCTTTAGGGCTAGTTAGTTACTAGTATTTTTTGTAATTTTTTTTTAATAATAACACGTGCCACAAAGGGGGTAAAAATTAAACAAAATTAGTTAAATTTGTTAAAAATTTTAAACAAAAATTAAGAAGTCAAATTACTTAAACAATGCCAAGACCTCCTCAACAATAAAACTAAGTTTTTGTTACATTATATTTTAATTTTAAGGGTTCATTTTTTGCTGGGAATGTAGAAGTGAATGCGGTGCGAATGATGGTGTTATAAACAAAAAAAGAAAGGATCATTAAGATGATTTGGACATATGGAAATAATGAATGAAGAAAGAATGGTATAAAAATATATATTCTAACGATGTAAATGGAACCAGAAACAGAGGTAGACCGAGGAAAACGTGGCACGATCAAATAAATCAAATATTGAATGTCGGCCATGTGAGCAGTCAGAGAAATCGACGCGCGTGCATGACACGATGAATGAATGTTGAGGAAGCGAGAGAAATAAGTCAGGAAAGAAAAGTGTGGCAGTCCATTATTTCTGCTTACCCCTTCGGGGAGACGGCGTAATGGTTAGTTTGTTAGTTTTTATTTTCTGATTATAAATGCTATTAGCGATATGGAAAATGGCTCCGATAGTATTTACGACTAACAATAGGTATTGCTTTTATTCTTCATCTTGTGTTACAATATTTTTTTAAGGTCCACTCTAGTGTGACATATTTGTTAGTCATTATTATGCAAATTATAAACAACTAGTACGTTACCAAAATTGGACGTTATTTCTTACTCTATGTGACGTTTTCTGCCCTGGTTGATCATTTAGGTTTTCTCTTTATTGATTTTCAGTCCCACATCTAGCACTGCTGTTTCTAGGGAGTTAAACACTTATTTTTTAGCTGGAATGGATCTTCCGACGATGTTAATGTCATCCGCGTATCCCACAATTTCGCTGCTTTTATAACATATATTTGAACTGGTGTCCGCTTGAGTTTTTCTGTGTGTTTTAGAAAATTATATTTGAAATCGATAGTTAAATAGAATAATAATTATAAATTAATTATATTACACTCGCGAGTTAATATCAATTAATAACTACGTGCATCATATCTTCACATCCGATGAAAATAAAAAGATAATGAAGGTGTTTAATTATCATATTCATCAGCAGCAGAATACCTGCAAGATAAATACGTTTTCTATAATGTTTTTTTTAAAAGCAAAGATATCTTACGTGTAATTAAGCAGCGTTTCACCTCTGCCTATACATGCATGGAATATGTACATACAGTATATTCATATATAAATATTTATTCTTTATTACATAAGTAAAAGCACATTTAACTGTTTTATACGCTTCACATGTAACGATAACTTTGAAATTGTTTTTATAGTGAATGGTAAAAATTGGGAGCAAGTAGTTGAGTTCGTGTATTTAAGTAGTATGTTTACAAGAGGTGGGCGAGTGGAGAGGGATATTGAAAGAAGAGTTAGGGCAGGCAACAAAGTGAATGGTGCACTTAATGTTGTCATCGCAAACAAAAACCTATCCAAAAAAGCTACAATGGCAGTGCACATTTTCTACCGACCCTTATGTATGGGAGCGAAGCTTGGAACTGGCAAAAGAAGAATGAAAGTAAATTAAATGCAGTAGAAATGAGATCTCTTAGACGAATGTGTGGATACTCTGTTTATGATAGAGTGTCGAATGAAAATATAAGAAGTGAATGCGGTGCGAATGATGGTGTCATGAACAAAATAATGAAAGGATCAGTAAGATGGTTTGGACATATGGAAAAAATGAATAAAGAAAGAATGGTAAAAAAATTATATGTTAATGATGTAAATGGAACCAGAAAAAGAGGAAGACCAAGGAAAACGTGTCACGATCAAATAAATCAAATATTGAATGTCGGCCATGTGAGGAGTCAGAGAAATCGACGCGCGTGCATGACATGATGTATGAATGTTGAGGAAGCGAGAGAAATATGTCAGGAAAGAAGAGTGTGGCAGTCCATTAGTTCGGCCTACCCCTTCGGGGAGACGGCGTGATGGTTAGTTAGTTAGTTAGTAATATTCATTCTTTTTTCAAATACGACATTCCTGACCGTATTTATTATTTATATATTACATAAGTAAAAGCCCATTTAACTGTTTTATACGCTTGACATGTAACGATAATTTTGAAATATTTTTTGTCTTTGTCTTCTAGATTATTTGAAGAAATCTATAAATGGTGTAATTCAATAAACTGTAATCTTCTTTTTCTTCTTGTTCTCACTCCTGGACGTAGGTCAATTCTGCCTAACCTGCCTCATATTGCCCATGGAAACATCGTATTATCATAACTGAATGGTTATCTTCGACAGCGTCAGCACAAACTGTTTTATCTCCCAGCATGCAGAACCAACCTGCCTCTGGTGATGCCGGCAGGGAGAGCAATCAAACTGCTGAACATAATCGCTTCGGAGATCAATGTCTTTCATATTCGTGAAAGTACGTTCAGAAGACAAATACTCTCGTTTTCGGAGAGTATCTTGTATTCCTAATGTCAAACCATCTCTCATGCGTTCCTGGTATTATATATTTATTATATTTTACCTGTTCTCAAAAGATGTCTTAAACTATAAAAAATATTTGTAATATCTTTTGAGAAAATAAACTGATTTGATTTGATTTGATTTGATAACACTTTTTTACACTTTTCACAAACATGATGAACACAAACTTCCCTTCTTCGATGTATGAATTTCAACCAATTCATACACTGATGAAGTTTGTGTCCCGAAACATGTTTGTAAAAAGTGCAAAAAAGTGTTGTGATAATACAATGTTTACAAAAGTTATTCAAATGATTTGATTTGCGTTGATATCAGGGTTGGTACTAAAACTCTAGTGTGAACGGATATTTTTGCTTTCATCAAACAATTTGTTTCAAATCTTCTTCTTTTGGTGCCGCGTCAGGTCCCCCCAACGTTGGCGATCACTGCAGCAAGCATCCCTGTCATGCGCCGCTTGGAACAGGTTTTCGAACTCTTGTAATTCCTGTCTACTCTTTTATGTTTCGCAGCCAGGACAGCTGGCTTCTATCAATTCTCCGACGTCCCTCCACTTTAACCATTAATATCAGTCCCCAGGTATTTTATCCCCTTGGCACACGACCCAAATATATAATATTATGTATGTGACCTTTATAATTTTCACAATCGACAACAGCTCTCTATTGGCACTAGCTCTCTGTAGTACGTCTGCATTACTGACTCTATTGGTTCACGGTATACAGAGCATTCTGCGGTTTATCCACATCTCAAATGCCTCCAACTGGTCACATTCACTTTAAGAGTCCAGGTTTCGCAGCCATACAGTAGAACAGATCATATATAATTTTTTTTCATTATTTGGCGGAGTTTCAAGTTAAGATTGTTGCCAATAATAGTTTTAAAAG
The DNA here is from genome assembly GCA_022606425.2 of Lepidostoma basale. Lineage (NCBI taxonomy): Eukaryota > Metazoa > Arthropoda > Insecta > Trichoptera > Lepidostomatidae > Lepidostoma > Lepidostoma basale. The sequence continues at coordinate 74,204 of JAHDVF020001031.1, read as the reverse complement.
CTCTTTTACGTTTTTATCATTCCATTTACTTTTGTCTACATATTTTCGATATTAAGACCTTGAGATGTATAACATGTATTACAAATATTCACTATATTAAGATGTTTTACTTGTAAAGTATATTTCTTCTCCAACTCTTTACTATCCGAGTTACGATCTACCAGGATGCTTTGTTTAATGTCGGAAAATTTTAACAAAACCAACTTTAATATTTGATTTAAGTAGGTCGATTCGCTTTGCGAAAGTCCAAAACTTCAATTGTGTATCTTATTCCAGAAGTACAAATTAGTTCAATGTTTTTAAATCGAATTTTAATTGTAACTTTTAACCCTTTGTCGGGTGAGCTTACGAACTTTCGCTTCGAATTTTCTTCGAGCCCTTCGCGAGGCGATTCATAGCTTTGTTTTTCATCGCGGACTTTAAAGTTCAAAAAGATTAATGGAAACATAATAGACAGTTGAGCAGAACTTAACACTTAATGCTATTGGACCGAAGTCGTGATGAATGACTTCTCAACTAGGTTTGATGAAGAGAAAAATAAATGGAGTGGAACACGACGTACTTAGTGTGTCAGTACGACTGTCTATCGAAGGTTTAAATTATGCTTAGCGCACAGGCGTTGTTTAGGTTTTTCTCGAGTTTGTTTTACGCATTAACCAATAAATAAATAAAAAATAAAAAATGTCTATTTACCGTATACCAATATACCGTAATTCAATACTCTTTTTTTATTTGTTGTTAATTAATTCGTATGATTTTCTTTGTGCTTTCCCCTCTACCCTCACCTTGTTGACCCCCTTTATTTCACTCCACCCCAGACCCCTCATATTTTCTCTCCTCCCCTCAATACTGCACTCTGCTCCTCCTCCTTAGTGGCGGAGTAGTAGGAGCTCTGACTGCCATACCGAAGGTCCTGGATTCGATTCCCTGCGATAGCAGTGTGATTGTCACACTGTCTTTGGTCTTGTGTATTATTCACGAGACAAAAAATGACGATAGATTAGCTACCTATCACACGTCAGGAGAATCGGTATAATAGCTAAAAAACAAACAAATCGTAAAAAGTAATTGGTTTCAAACGACCTGTTCACAAAAAATGGGTATATAATGCTTAAACCTAGGTGGTAAATCGCCCTATAACAGCCTCGGATATGTAGTGGGAGCCTTTTTGTTTTTTTTTTCTACCAAAAAAGTCTATTTACATATTTGGTGGTTCTTGGAATACTATTTTGGCCTTTTTCATGTGGTAGGTTTCCGTTACTTTCCACAATATTACAATTATTAATATTAATATTCATTATAAAATGAAGTGCTTAACGATGTCAAAAAAGTCGCTCAGATGTAAACTGATCATCTATAACACACCTATTGAGCAAGTCATGCGATTCACTTACACAGGCGTAGAGATTGGTAGCAACAGACCTATGGTTTATGATGAAGTGCGAACACAAACCAACAAAGCGACAGCAGTGGCTGGCTGCTTGCGCGACCCCATATGGAGGAACAAATACGTGCTAACTGAAAGTAAAGTCAAGATATACAAGGTATGCGTTCGCCCTATCATAACGTATGAAATAGAGATCAGAGCCGATACCAATAGAACTGAGAACCTTCTTAGAGTAGCAGAAATGCGAACCCTACGCTCCATTGCGGGCAAAACCCTCAGAGATCGGATCAGAAATGAAACGATAAGGTCTCTATGTGGTGTTAAAGACATAGTGAAATGGGGAAAAAGCAGAAGGCGCTGTTGGAGAGACCACGTTCACCGCATGGAGAATACAAGAATTGAAAAAATTGTTAAAGATAAAAACCCAAGCAGCAAGAGATTACCAGGAAGGCCGTCAAAGAGATGGAGAGTGGCAGGACATCATCATTCTTGGACAGCCCACCGTTACAAAATGTTCATCTTAAGCCATCTGTCATCCACTGCTGAATTTAGGCCTCTCCCAAAGCACGCCAGCGCCCCCTATCCATTGCCGCTCCCATCCATCCAGGTCCAGCAATCCTATTCAGATCGTCGGTCCAGCGGGCAGGGGGACGTCCGACTCTGCAGAATCCTGTACGCGGTCTCCACTCCAGAACCCTGTCTCCGACAGCTCATACGACCTAAACTAAGAGGAAGAAGAATATTAATGTTATAGCAGTGATTTCAAAATTAAAACAAATTTATGATATTATTAATAATCTATTTTGAATCAACGTCAAACCCCCTCAACGATGTTACTCCACTGTATGTGATTTGCATGTTAAATTTCCGCCTGCGTTGTGGTCTAGTGGTTTATGCGGCTAGCTCCAACATTAATGTATGAATTTTCTTGATGTTTACCGTAAACGGCGGAAATGTATACGTATTGTGAATGATTCATACAATTACGATTTAATGAGTATATTGGTGCTAAAATATAAATTATATTGTATGGAATTAAACTAGTATAATCTCATATCTTCTTTCTGTGTCCTATCAAGTCTCCCCAACTTTGACTATCACCCTTGTCATATTGATGAACTGGGAAAAAATATTCAGAGTGGTATCCCCTTGTCTTCTTTATGAGGATTTTCTGTCGGGGTTACCTTCCCTTAGCTGGTTTTATGGCGCTGGAAGCTCGCCATTTGTTCTCTCTCTATCTGCTATGGCACTAAGTAATATGTGCCAAATTGCCCGGGGTTCGCGGGTTCTTTAAAAAGACCTCTCGTGGACGCTAGAGAGTTGGACTTGATAGTAGTGTTGCTGTAATAATTTATTATATAAAAGAAAATTATAAATCTTAAGAATAATTGTTCAAACAAATCATCAAATCATTTCCCTAGAACGATAGGCAGAGTAAATAATCCGTCCCATTAACCTATACTGACACACCTATATAGATTCCTCCACATTCATTAAGCAAGTCATACACGCACGTCGCTTTTAACATGACCAACAATGCGTTCCATGTGTCCAAACCAACAGTCTCAGATATAGCAATTGTTTTAAAGCAACTCGATATAAGGGAAGTTTGTTGTCATTTATTGTCAAATTATAAGATGAAGAAACAAATGTGTTCTTGTACCAATCCTTATGTGTGGAAGAGAAGCATGGAACTGTGAAAAGAATGATAAAAATACGTATGTAGATAAAATGCGGTAGAAATGAGATAAATATACTTCTTCTTCTTCTTCTTATTCTTCTGTTTTATTTAGGACTGTGTCCTGTTATTTCTCCGAGCCTGTTTCTGGTATGCAGATATCCAACTGTCTCGCTGCGTTTTAGGTGGTCTTGCTGCAGGTCGATTTCCTTTTTGTATAGATATACGATATTTATTTTCTCTTAATAGGTTCGGATGGGTAGTAGGGCTACAATGGAGAATGCTTTAATGGAAAGTATAGTCCTTAAAAATATTGTAATGCACCATGTTGCAACAACACCAGCAACATTACTACCAAGTCCAACTCTCTAGCGTCCTCGAGTGGTCTCTCAGGCCCCGCGAACCCCGGGCTATGTGACCGCTGCCATAGCAGATAGAAAAAGGGCGAATGGCGAGTTTCCTGCTCCATAAAACTGGATACCCCCAGCTAAGCGAAGGCAACCCCGACAGAAAAGCCTGCAGAGAAGGCAAGGGCAAACCACTCTGGGCAAATTTCCCAGGACATCACAATGAAGGGCGATAGCCGACGTCGGGGGAACCTGACATGGCACTCGAAGAAGAATAATCCCTTAGAATGGCGAAACGTGTATTTCCCATTAACTATAATTAAAATTCTAGAATAAATATTTGTATTAATAAACAGACAGACGAAGTTAATACGAGAATATACTTTGAAATTAAAAAAAATGACGCTGTTTATTTTCCACTTAAATATTAAATACCACGACATGTTTCGGAGACCTCCATTCTCATGTGTAAATATACTCGTAAAACAAAAAAAAAACTCAACAAAAAAAGACTTATTTAAAACAAATTTAAAAATCGTTAACATAAAAAGTAACAATATATTTGAATTTAAAATAATTTACGCATTAAGTTCCTTTAATAAATAATAATTAATTTTTGATTATTAGTTCTTCATTCTCGGCCATGTGAGGAGTCAGAGAAATCGACGCGCGTGCATGACACGATGTATGAATGTCGAGGAAGCGAAAGAAATATGTAGGAAAGAAAAGTGTGGCAGTCCATTCTTTCTGCCAACCCCTTCGAGGAGACGGCGTGATAGTTAGTTAGTTAGTTAGTTTTAATTTTATAGTATTTATAATTTTTCACAGTAATTGTACTTAATTATTATAAGTGATAATATAAAATTGTAATTTGGAAAAAAACATACATTTAAAAATACACAGTTTACCTATATAATAATAATTGATTGATTTGCGTAAAAATATGAATGGGAATTGGATCGATTTTTAAATGCGTTTTAATAAGTCTTTTTTTTAAGTAAGATGGAGGTCTTCTCCGAAACACGTCGAAATATTTTTTATTGATTTAGAAAATAAACAGGGTTATTTGTTCAATTCCAAAGTGTGTCAGAATGAAATTCCACAGTGTTAATGCCTTAACTTTCAATACATTGAAGTTAATGTGCGAATGGAAGCATTATGATTTATGCTAAAATATATTAACAAAATTCTTGAGGATTCATATAGATTTTTATGGAAACGTGTAGGAATGAAAGAAGAATGACGACCTTCGTGGCAGAGTGGTAAGAGCTCTGATTCCCATTCCGAAGGTTCTGGGTTCGATTCCCGGCGATGGCAGTGTGATTGTCACACTGTCTTTGGTCTGACGTAGTATTCTCGTGACAATAAAATGGCGATAGATTGGCTACCTGTCACATGTCACGAGAATCAATATATCAGCTTAAAAAACAAATTGTATACTGTAATTGGGTTCAAGCGACCTGTTGTATACGTCAAAAAAAAAAAAAAAAAAAAAAAAAAAAAAAAAAAAAAAAAAAAAAAAAAAAAACGGAACAGAAAGAAAACATTAAGAGACAAAAAAAGTGGAAAATCAAGGAAAAGGTGGCACAATCAAATCAATGTTATAATGTCAGCCCCGTGTGGAGTCGGTGTATTCAATGTGTACGGTGTATGAATGTTATGGAATCGATAGAAGTTTATCAGGAAAAAACACAAAAAACAAATATCAGAGATATTTTAACATAATTCTTCTAACGGTGGTTGGTTAGTTAGTTCTGAGTGAAATAAGTAGGATTATGATTAATAAACCTTTTAATAGTTGTCCTGCATGACACGTTATATGCATGTTGAGGGAGCTAGAGAAGTGTGTCGGGAAAGAACAATGTGGAGGTCCATTATTTCTGTGTTATCCTTCGGGAAGATGGCGTGATGGTTAGTTAGTTAAAAAGTTTTGTAATTATCATGGAACCTTAAAGATTTTTGAATAAAATTTCAGATGATAATATTTATTTTTTAGAAAATTAATATAAAGACTGAACTCCTTAGTTCCTAGATGAAAGTCTTTATAATTAAAGCAGTATTTTCTTAAAATGCTTGATATAATTAAGCTTAAAGAATATTTTTCCTCAAATACTGAATAAGTATAAGATAAAATTAAAAAGAAATCTAATTACACGAATTAAAAAAAATTCAAATCGTTTTTTGATTGATGTAGCAAAACTCTTTTATTTATTAAAATGAAAATATATTAAGGTCTGATGAAAACTAATTATAATTTCAATTTTCAACTCTTTTTTGCCAGCTTTCACATTAATTTCCTTTTACGGGTTTTTAAGGAATATTTTTTCTGAAATGAAAATTTAATGAGGTATTGAAATTCTGGCAAATTCGCGACAGTTTCCTTGAACAAAGAATCTGAAATTATAATTTAAATTTTTTACATTTAATGTAAAACGATTAACCGTCTTTTGCAGATTGCTAAAAAATATTTCAATTTATTGATAAGGTTGTGTCCTAAAACGCTTTGAGAGAAAATGGCTATTATAAACAGAAAAAAAACTATGTCTTTGATAGTTAAGGATTTGTTCTAGGTATTAAAATATAATGCTGGATATTTTAATAATTTAATGTAAAATTATAGAAAAAAATATAATGAACCAATTAAGTAAATAAAAAAATTCTTTTTCTTTTTTATATACTTCGTTCATACAACACTTACATCAAAAAAATAAAATTACTTAGACATGTTTCGGACAACCAGTCCTTTTTCAGTGATACATATTATAAAGGTACATATTTAAAATATTATAAAATTGTTTTCATGATCTAACAGTTGTTATAAAGATTTATTTTTGAACGTTTATGCTTTTATTATAACAAATATTATGATTCAATTTAAAATTTAAAATAATGATTTAAATTTCTTATTGGGGTTCAGGTATTTACTTACAACAAAGGAAATAAACCAAAGATTGGACTTGAAGTTATATTAATTTGATTATTTATAATCTTTTCTTTATTTTTAATTGCTTTTGTAATTTCTTAACTTTCGCGATTGCTCAAAGTTATATTTATATTATTAACATGCAAAATTTACTAAAATAATTATCTATTTCAATGAGGTGGTTAGCAAGTTCAGAAAAATTCTTATTAGAGAGACATATTCTGTGCTCTTCATTATATAAAGAGAAATAAAGCATCTACAACAAAAAGTATGGCGAAAACAGAAGAAATTTAATTATAAAATAATACGAATGAAAACGTCTTTTAACTAGAAGTTTTATTATAATTTAATTGATTCAATTGTTTCGCCTTTTGAAAGCATTATAAAATTTAATACTGCATAACATTTGATAACAATAAAATTTAATAAAACCTTAAAAGGGAAAACATGTCATTCCCATAAATTATAAAAAAATTATAAAAAGTACTAATTATTTCATATCAAGTAATAATTCTTTGTGAAAGAAACAATAAATAAAACCCAATTCGTAATGTTTTTTCTAATTTATATCTTATAACCTTCTTCCTTGGGTGTCATGTCAGGTTGACAATCACTCAAGAGTAGGCACTCTGTCACTGGTAGCTCGAAACAGCTACTCAACGCTCCTCAAGCCAGTCCAGTCCAGTCATGTTGTAGAGCCAGCCGCCTCCTGCTAAAACATCGTTGACGTTTTATTATTTATTAGTAAATATAGTGTGTAAGATGTACTCACTAGACGATATGCTTTCACTACAAAATCAATTAGTTCATTATAAACAGAGCTGTCAAACTAAGTAATATTTGGAAAAAGTCAAATTCATTGTAAAATGCTAGTTTACATTTTTACTACACTTTTATGAATTAAAAATAAGATATTCAATCAATATTATAATTCGTCACACTTTAGCATTATTATTTAATTTGTGTATATTTAAGACACCCCTTTTTTAAAAGTGAGGCAATGAATATATACCCTTATTATTACAACACGAAATTTAATATGCAGTTATAGAACAAAGTTCATTCAAAAGGATATATTGTGAATATTCTTTATTTTGAAACGGTTTTTTAATTAGGATTTTCTAGGGTTCATTACACTTAAACTATTGATATAGCAAATAAACTATGAATATTTTTTTCTAAACTCACGATCACTTTGTGTTTTGGATTCATATTTTAACAAATAGAATTACACTTTGTATTTTTATTAAACTTATTGAACGTTAAGGCATTATTAACACTGTGGAATTCCATTGTAATATACTAAGATAAGAAAATAAAGTTTAATGAAAATATACTTAGGAAATTGAAAATAACTTTGTTTAATCTACTATTTATTTAAAAATATAAAAAAAACACCACATGTTTTGGAGAATACCTCCATCTTCTGGTTCTGAAGATGGAGGTATCCTCCGAAACATGTCGTGTTTTTTAATATTTTTTAATGGATTAAACAAAGTTTTTTTTCAATTTCCTTAGTGTATTTTCATTAATTTATATTTTCTTATCTTAATTTTCGGTTGCCACACAACCTTTTTTAATGCACAAACTTTAAAATAAAATAAAATAAATTCGTCATTTATGTACGAAAAAGAGGTCGAGTTATGTCAAAACATTAACCTAAAAATATATTAAGTAAAACATGTCCGCAAAAAGTACAATTATATGTAGGGAATAAAATGTTTTTCAAATTCGAATTAGCTTATATTGCCCTAAAAATAATTTTGAAATCTCGTTAAATGCTCAATACGTACCCAACACGTTTATGTTTTTTGTAAAGGTTCACCCACTTGTATAATATACAAAAATAAAGAGTAAGTATCTAATAGGAACATTTTTAATTTCCATGGATAAAATTGTATAATTTAATATTACCAAATATCTGAAAATGTTGCGCAATACAAGTAAACTGTATTACTTTGTTAAATAATTGCAACAACAACTGTCAAAGGCGTTTAACTGTTGTATTATTTTGTAGTTTATAATAAACACGTGTTATCTAGAAAATTCTGCAAAGTATATTGTGATAAATGGTGTAAATAGTTTAATAATCAATGGATTCAAATTAAATAAGTGTTATATCATCAAATAAACTAACAAATCAGTGATTACATCGTGTTTAAATGTCATGTTTTAGGGTTATGAACCAAAGTAATGTAGCTGTTATATATGGCTAGCTATCTCTTACTTATTTTGTACTATTTGTTTGTGTGAAAAGTTTTATTTTTAATTGCATCATATATAAGTGTTATACCGCCAATTAAAAGAATAAATCAATGTTTTAATCACATTGAATTGTGATGTTTTAGGGTTTTAAGTAAAGAATCTGTAAAAATGGTTTAATATTTTTGCGTGACGATTCTAATTGCATATAATTGTAATACCACCAAATAAACAAACAAATCGGTGTTTTATCGCGTTCAACTGTGGCGTTTTTATGTTCTGAACCGAAATGATGTACTGTTTAATATTTATTTATATGGCGAATTATCTTTCTCGTTGTATTGAAAAAAGTGGTGACATATTTTGTTAATAAATTAAAGTAAATAAACCCGCTCTTGTCTGGTTCTGGTTTTTTTTATTGATTGTGATTAATTGTGATCGAAGCCATAAACCTAAGTAGTATTAATCTAACTATATGAGTATGTTATAAAGGATTTTTATACATTTCTTTTTAAGTTTTATTCTTAGCAATGCACTTCTACCAAGAAATTTTCCTTTCAAAGGAGATTGGATAACATAATAATAAAGTATCAAACATATACAGTAGTCATTTGATTTATTGTCAAAAAAGAAGAAAAATTTTCAATGTCACTGGAGAACCTGAAGATGAAAAAGGAAATCAAAAATAATATACACTTCACAATAATATTGAAATATTGAAAGAGAACGGTAGGAGATATATTGTAGACGTACAGATAAATAATAATGGGTGGAAAACTCTAAGATATTATTGAAAAAAAATTATAAACTGTTAAATTAAGTAACTTTGTTTTTGTATTACAATTTTCATCAACCTATGTTGACATCATCAGGTGTTACAATAATATATCAAATTTGAAATTTTCGTGAAACAGCTGTCGCGTAAAATAAAATACAATTGTGCTATAAAAACGAAGTTATTTAATTTAACAGCTTAAAATGTTAAGGTATCATAGTGTTTCGGCCAAAACAATGGATTGAATGAAAAAAATTATAATTATGTAAAAACTTTGATTCATATTCAAGAACAGAATAACTCAAAGCCCTACCTAGAAGAATATAATTTAACAATTAAAAACTTTTGTAAGAGGAATATTAATTTGTATGTAAAGGTCATACAAATATACGGTACCATTTTTTTTTCAGAACGTCCAGGAACGCAGCGGCCCTGAAGAGAACCTAATGAGGAAGATGAACTCCAAGTGCTCCCAGAATGACATCAGCTCCTGTGTGATGATGAAGCTGGTCAGCTATATGAACAGAATGTTGAAGAGCACCAACTTCAAGGTGGGGGAAGATGTAGAAATCACTGCCAACAGGTGAGTAATCAGTTAATATTCAAACTTACCTGATATTACATATATAATTATGTCGTAGCGTTGTTAGAGTTAAACGAAAAACCATATGTAGTAAATCATTATTTTAAATTATCAGGCTGTGGCAAATATTATTTACTTTGTTTTAAAGAAAATATTAATTACTATGTGATAAAATCAATTCTATTTCGAAAATAAAATTCTATTTTGTTGTGGGTAAAATACAACTTATTAACCGTATTGATAAAGTATTTTGTACTAAAACATGATTTTTAAAATTTAATTAATTATAAAAATAAATGATATTGATAGGAACCACCGTTTTCTAGAAGATTTATTAAATTTTAATGGAGTAACATGTTTTGACTTGCTAGCCGAATGAGAACATAAGTAATCTAATATAATGTAAATTCGATGTTTTTTAACTACTTCCACTTTTATCTTTATTTCGACAGCGACCGGTTTCACCAGGTTCACTGGCATCGACAGACCGCTGTCAGTCTGTCAATGCCAGCGAGCCTGGCGAAACCGGTCGCTGTCGAAATAAAGACAAATTGTGGATGCAGTTAAAAAACATCGTTTAATTTCATTCATATTTAAAATGAACTTCCATCGAGAGATTTCAGTAAAATAATTTGATTATCATGTAAATTCATTTCGGACAATGCCCTGGCAAGGCAAAACATATCATTCCTATAACACATAATAAAAAGTGATGTTTTCATCAATATTAAATAATGAATATCTTTAATGAAAATACAAATAAATTATTTTTGTAAATGTATATTTAGTTAAAATCCACAAATATTGTGTCATCGACCGGTAGATGGCATAAACATTAGTGGATTTCAGCTCGTTTAACGATTTTTTTATTAACAATTGAATTCTACCGTGAAATATCAAATAAAAATATATTTTTTTATTGTGAATTTTGTCCCCAGAAACATATCTTGAAACATATTTGAAACATATATTAGAAACATATATTGTGTATTTTGTCTCCAGAAACATATCACAAAACTTGGACTTAATTTTTTTGAATTAGGTATAGTTTAGAGAGCTTGCCTTAATAAAAACTTAAGCAAAGTGTGTGTGAGTAACAACAAACACTACGTAAACACCTTCATAAAGTATTTCTTAAACTTCTTCTCTTATTTTTTTTATCTTTTAAATCTTGAGTGTGTTTCTTTAATCAGGCTGGCCTCTCTTGGGAGGTCCACTCCCAGCTATATCTCCATCTCTTTGGTGGTCTTCCGGGGAGATAATAGACTTTATATTACTTTTAAAAATACATGTTACCAAAACTACCTATAACATGTCGTGAGAAACAATAACTAAAAAATTGTATGCAGTAATTGGGTTCAGATAACCTGCCGTATACAAATGTGGAAAGCAACAGGATGCTACCACTTTTGTTATTATGACGATAAAATTATATTTATTATGACTAGTAAGTTATTATTAATAAGATAAGTAAGTTGTTATTATTATGACTAGTCAGACTTTGATCTTGAGACATTGTTGTATTTAAAAAAAAATAAAAATAAATTATCATATACGCAAAAAAGTGAAAATATTTAAAAAAAAACTTACTAGTTTTTACACCACTTTAATTTTGTCAAAACTAACCAGTTTTGCTCCCGCCGGAGCTTTGTCAGGGTAAACAAATAAAGTAAAGTTTTAATCATTATTTGTCTTTTTCTTTTTATATATTTTATTTACAACACTGACTTTAAAAAAATATATCCGACATGTTTCGGACAACCCGGATCTTCCTCAGTTATATTATAAAGATATTTAAAATATTACAAATATGATCAGTTTTAACAGATGTTCTAAAGATTAATTTACTAAGTATGGCGAACTTAGAAGAAATTTTAATTATTAAGTTGATTTTATAACCCTGACAAAGCTCTGGCGGGAGCGAAACCGGGTTTTGGTTTTGACAAAAATAAAGTGTTGTAATAGTGAAAAGTACCACCAGTAAAAGTGTTTTAAATAAATTTTTCATAATGATATCAAATTAAGTGCTTTATACGAAAGTTTGATTATAACAAATTATTTTAATTTTGTATAAAAGTGCTTTTGCAATGACAATTGAAATAATTTGAAATCAATGGAATTATCTAACTTACTAACCATTACGCCGCCTCCTCGAAAGGGTAGGCAGAAATAATGGATTGTCACACTTTAACCGAGGCGGCACTCCATCCTTTTATTTTCGCCCCGCGGGAGATGCGGTGTGATGGGTTGCGAACCTCATCGCCACCAATAGGCATCTCCCAAAATGGAATTATCTACGATTTACAATAAAATGTTATTTGAATATATTATCTTATATCTGCAATAATTAACTTCTGGTTCCGTTTCCGTTAAAATTATTATGAATCCATGTTATTTAAATACAATATATTACAAAGTTTTTTTTTAAATAGTTACATTAAATCATCCCACACTTTTAGATGCGGGTCTTATAGGAACTTTGAAGCGGCCAAAGGGCCATCGCCTTAATTGGACCATTCAAACACTCGATGGGACCAGTAATTTTATTGACTTAAGAGAAATTCTGAGAGAAATCTTTGAAATAAGATTCGATTAAGATGCTTAAAGGGTTTGCTTAAGTTTAATTGATTTCGGATAATGTTACGGAACGGAGAATTTCGAAAATCCTAACGTTAATTTTTATATTTAAACTTTTGAAATTGTCGCTAAAATTAGAAGTTACCGAATGTCGGAAAATTATTACAGAATTTGATGAATATTTTGACTTTGAGAAAATCAAACGAGCGATCGTTTTGCGTTGACAACTTTTCAAATCGTTTTCCTTTTTTAATTTTATTTTTCAATTAACTTCCTTGATTACTTTTTATAAGTATAATAATTTAACAAATATGTACCTACAGAGTAAGTCGGTAGACGGAAAAATTGATAAATACTTCTAAAGAAGGGTTGAAGTTAGAAACGTAATGAACGGTGCACTCAAAATCACCCATAGAACTATATAAACTGAAGCAAATATGGCAGTGCACAAGGGGTTCTAGTGACAACCTTGTGGATGGAAGTGAAAATTGGAGTTGGCAGAAGAATGATGAAAATAGGATAAGGATTAATTGTATCTCAATAGAGACGAAGATGTCAATTGTTTTTTTTTATTTATGACCTGTCACCGGTTGGGTTAAGCGATCGCTTTATGTTAACAATATTCCCCATTCCACCCTTCTTAAGGCCACCAAGTCTGACAAATTTTTGAAAGATGTATATATGCTACTATGTTGAGACACACTTCACATGTTTTAGGTCAATCTACACTAGCGCCATCTATTAAGAATATATGTAAGCATTAAGCAGAAAACCTTTATTAATGCAATTTGAAAGGTTTCGCAACTATCATACATTGCTAGACATTGTATTTGTCTACAAGTATTTGTGTATACATTCAAAAACAAAAAATAGGATAAATGACGTAGAAATAAGATAACTAAGAAGGATATGCGTAAAAACAATTTATGATTCAATACCTGAATGAAAAAGTATAAAAATAATATAAGGCTTATTAATGCGTCCTAATAAAATTCAAAAAGGGTCATTACGATGGTTTGGACATATGTAACGAATGGACGAGTTAAGAATGGGTAAAATATATATATTAAAGTTAAAGGAAGGAAAAAGAAGTCGACGAAGGTCGAGGAAGACTCATTGAATGGAGAAAGCTAGAGTGGTGTGTCAGGATAGAGTAGTGTGGCGGTCCATGCCCTCTGCCTACCCCTGCGGGGAAACGGCGTGATGGTTTGTTGTTGAAAAAAATTATACGATAATAAAAAAGTTTAAAATAATGAAATTTATAGTAATACATATATAATACTTGTAATAAATCTAAATGAAAACTTCTGTCTTCTTAGAGTTTTATTAAATTTTATATGGAATGACATGTTTCACCTTTCTAAGGCATTGTCAGATGAAGATCTTGCCTGAGAAGAGCGAAACATGTCATTCCATATTCAATTTATTAACCCGACGATCGCCGTAAGCACACATGTGCGCTCTACGTAGACGATCGCCATAAGCGCAGCTGTGCGCGCTTCGCAATATTCGAAGGATATATTTCAAAATTAATTCCGATTTTCTCACAACGACATCTATGAATATTTTTAAATATTAACAAACCAAAAAGGATCGATGTTTTTCGATAGTTTGGGAGAAAATACGTGTCGCGCTGTTTCTACAAACATCTGGCGATGAATGGGTTAAAACCCATTGAAAACAGACATTATCATTTATATTAATATATATTTTTTTTTTTGAAAATTTGGTTTGGTTCATGTGGTGCTCCTGTTAATTTGGAGATATTTCGCGTACAAGTGAATTGTTTTGGTCAATTTAACTGTTGCCGCACTTTATAATAATTAATTGTGACACGTAATACGTTTGTGCTGTTTTGCTGTTAAAATTATATTAGTTTTATGGTTTTTATAAAGATTTTTGACAGGTGTAAAAATAAATTTTTCATTTGTTCCAATGACAATTTGAATAATTTCTTCAATATTATTTCAAAGTTCTTGCTGGTTAAGTGCCTAATTACAGCTGATTTAAAAAACGGTGGATACGTGTAACATAAATTAAATAAACACAAAAGTCCGGATCGTCCATGTCAACATGTGCAACATCGAAAAAAACATTATGTGTTATTATTATACATTATGTGTTTAATAAAAAAAAACGGCGGATTCTTGGAACATAAATTATATAGACAATATGTGCACCATTTAAAAAGAACATTTTGTGTTAAATTATTTTTATTTTGTTATTTTATTTTATATCATTGTATTTTATATTATTTATTTAAGATTTATTTTGTGGGTGTTGCACGATCGAAGTGTGCGCGAGAGATGCCTATTGGTGGCGATGAGGTTCGCAACCCATCACACCGCGTCTCCCGCGGAGCGAAAAGAGAAGGATGGAGTGCCGCATCAGTAAAAGTGTGACAGTCCATTCTTCCTGCCTACCCTTTCAGGGAGATGGCGTGATGGTTAGTTAGTTAGTTAATAATTTTATTTGGATTTTATCATCATGTTCAAGAAACAATAAATATAATACTTGATGAAACATTTCAATATGGTGAATTTTAAAATATTATTTATGTTATATATAAATTGTAACAAAAACATTTTATTTTGTTTTAAACGACTTGTCAACGTTTATCAATCGACAAGTTAAATTTGAAACTTGACTTTCTAAATTACTTTTCCCAGAGTTAACAATGCTTTTCTTAACATTTTTCAAAATAGCGGAATATTCGGTAGCTGTAGAAAGAAATTCTTTCCCGTTAAATCAAAATTTTAATATATTTTGTTTTATGTTTTATTTTATGTATTGAATCTCAGTTTTATGTCAAGGGTCAATGTATAATATCGTTTAATAGACCTATAGCGACTTAAAGGAGGGTCAAAGGTGACCCAACATTTTACAACCTTTTCTAAGGTGAGTTAACTTAAGCAAAATTGAAAATCATGGAAAATATGAAAATATTTTATTTGTTTTTGAATGTATACAAATACTTGTAGACAAATACTGGATTTTACTTATTGCGGGTTAATCATTTTTAAGAATAATTTGTATCTTAATAGAGGCAAAGACGTATTATTTTTTGGAAACAGAATATGGTGGCCGAGGCGTGTACAGAACTTACCTGTCATTGAAAAAAAAAAAACAATTTACACCTTCGTCTCTATTGAGATACAATTAATCCTTGAAAAATATTTGTGTTTAGATGTATTTCAGAACATTTTTTTTGTAATATGCACTACTTTTTCTCCTACTATTTATAGGACAAACAACTCATTATTGTGATTGGTCTTCTTTAAAATTAAGTATGCAAATTTTTTTGACAATTTTCCAAACTAATATATAACGAATGTGGTGAACTATCGTTCTTTTAATTAACTGTAATTATGTATACAACTCATATCCGGCAAACTACTTCAAAATGCCATCAAAGAAAAATGTTCAAATTGACATTAGAACAAATGCACATAAAGGTTCGAAAATTAATTTTAACAGTTGAAAAAAATATTATTACTGTTAAAATTTAAAACACTGTTATTATATCACAATTTCTTTTGATTCACTAAGAGTGTTGCGACAGCTGTTTTGCCAACCGATGTCGGCATAATCAGGTATTACAAAAACTAAAGTTACAAATGAAAAGACTTACTAGTTATAGGGCTAAACACTCATTAACCGTTTGAGTGCCAAACCTATTTTTATAGATAATAAATATTTATAAGAAAACAATGTGCCATTTCTGTTCAAATACACCAATTTTCATATTTCTTTCAACATTCTCTTCACTAGGTTTCACACCATGATAATAAAAATACAGAAATTGAATACTATAAATCTACCTACAAGCGCGACGGCGCTCTTCGGCACTCTATCGGTTAATATTAAAACTCATAAGTCATAATAAAAATTAAGTATGCGAAATCTGTTGATAATTTTAAAAACAAATTTGTTAGTAAAATTATCAACAGATTTCGCACACCTATTATACATAATTTTTACAATGACTTACCACACTGATAAGTTTTTGCCCTATAAATAGTTAGTCTTTTCATTTGTAACATTAGTTTATTGTAAAACCTGATGATGCCAACATCGGTTGGCAAAACGGTTGTCGCGACACTCTCAGTGAATAAAAAGAAAATGTGATATTATAACAGTGTTTTAAATTTTAACAGTAATAATGTTGAAGTATCATAGTGTTTCGGCCAATGGACTATTGAAAAAAATATTGTAACACCTGATGATGTCAACATCGGTTGACAAAACAGCTGTCGCGAAAAAAAGTGATATCATAAACCGCGTTTTACATTATAAAAGTTAATATTTTTTCATTGATGCTGTTAATAAACATAAACAATGATTTGAACCAATGAAGAAAAAATCCCACTAAAATTTCACGTCTAAATGCACTATTTTTTTTTAAATATAACTTCACTATACAATTATTTAAACTAGTCTGCTATAACCAATTATTTAATCATCGTAATAAATATAAATTCCGCAGAAGAACTAGGGAACACCCCTATTTAGGATAATATTTATTACACATATCGCAAGGGTTGTATACACTTTATAATCATTATGTACCTACCCGCTCGCGGACTTTAACGGTAAAGTTAGGAAGGATCGTAAAACAGAGAAGTTTTACTGCCCAATAAAATACCACTTCCTACAGGGAACCTCTTTTCCTAATTTTGACAAACTTTACCCCTTTTTATCACTTTGAAAGTACACGAAGGGCAGGTACCTAATAGTTTGTGACCTCAAAATCTGATGGATTGTCCTTTGGGTTCCTAAATGTGACTTTGAAATAAAAGTTGCGACCACCATATAATAGAAACATTCACTAGCATTGTTTCCACGTGGAAAGCAAAAATCTCATAAAATAAATATATATAATAAAATTAATAAACTAAAATATCAAATAGCTAGAATGGCAGTGCACAATGATGTTATTCTACCGACTCTCATGTATGGAAGCGAAGCATAGAACTGGCAAAAGAAGGATGAAAGTAGAATAAATGCAGTAGAAATGAGATCTCTTAGATGAATGTGCGGATACTCTGCGTATGATAGAGTGTCGAATGAAAATATTACAAGTGATTCTCCCTAAAATAAAAATAAAAAACGTTTTTTTTGCCCAAAATAATACAAGAAATCAAAAGCTTTAGTCCAGTAAAGATATTATGCAACATATTGCCATGTTGCATAAAAATACGAAATCGAAGAAATAGCGCCATCTTTGTTTTATGAAAATATAATATTTACGCAATATTTGTATTATGAATATGTAAAAAAATATTGTTACACAGAGTTATATTACGCTGTTTAATAAATTATTAGTTATAATATTTTTATGGTTAAGTGATACGAATGAAAACATTAATATTATTTTACGAAAATGACATGTTTCCACTTTTCCCTTAGCATGACGAAATATATCAGTCTTATAAATTAAAACAAAATTCTGGTATTTAATACGAATGAAAACGTCAGTTTTCTAGAAGTTTTATTATATATTATGGGAATGACATGTTTCACCCTTCCAAGGCATTATCAAATGTTTGATTTTGAAAAAACATTTGATAAAGCCTTAGAAGGGCGAAACATGTCATTCCCATAGAATATTACAAAACTAACGTTTTTATTCGTGTTAATTATTTAATATGAAGTTTTACATCATTGTTCAAGAAACAATAAATAAAATTCATATATATTAGATGTTTTCGTTTGTATTATTTTTTTTAAATATGAAGTTACACATTGGTGTACATAAAACAATACGTATTTTTTACGTTATAAACTTTTAATTTTCGGCGACGCCAGAAGTCTGAAAAATCTATGTTTGTGCATGACACTGTGCATGAATGTCGGGGAATCGAGAAAAATGTGTCAGAAATTAACAGTGTGGTGGAATATCTTTTCTGCCTACCGCTTCAGGGATACGGCGTGATGGTTTGTTAGTTCAGTTATTGAATCATATACTAGTTGAGAGTTCATCAGCGTACACCATAATTTTAATTATCAAATTCTTATTATTTTTCTTTGGTTTTATTTATGTCTGTGTTTGGTTATTTCTGGGATTTTATTTCTGGGGTGTAGATGTCCAGTTATCTGACCATCTTTTGGTTGGTCTTCTTGGAGGTCGATTGCATATTGGTACTTTATTTGCCGCTTTAATTATCACTCTTTCGTTGATTGTAGTGTCCTTATTTTTGTTGTTCTTAGGAGACTGTTCTTATCTTGTCAGCTCTTGTCACAGTTTTTAATTTTCAATTTTTTTTTTGTATACAACAGGTCTTTTGAACCCAATTACTGTATACAATTTTATTTTAGCTACTATATTGATTCTCATGACATCTGATAGATAGCCAATCTATCGCCATTTTATTGTCACGTGAATTCTACGCCAGAATTTTTACCACTATGCCCCACCTTTTACCACTATGCCCCGAAGGTCGACAATTCCATAAGTCATTATAAGTCGAATGCAGGTTTTGTAGATTTGTATTTTCCTCTCCTTTATCATATTGTATTTTGTTTTATCACATGACTAGCCAGTCTCAACGGCGGCCTTGTTCAATAGAACAAAACCTAAGTTATAGATTTTCTATTGTAACGAGATGTGTGTTTGTGTATGAAATATTTCTCTCTGTAATTTATTGACCGTCGGTCTTCTAAGTAGATTGAATACCAAAATACCCTTGACTTTCATGTTACGCACTGAAGCTTTTTAGGTTATGTGTTTGCACGAACCTGTTGTTTAGAAAAAGTGTAACGGATTCGTTAGCGCACGTTAGCAGCGATGCGCGTGAAAGCAAGTCACGCAGTTTTTTTATCCAAAAGAAATTATAATCTGATCACCCGGTAGCCACTTGGTTCTTGAGAAAGTTCTTGAAAATAAATTAATAAATATTTTTTAATAACCACTATTAATCACACATAAATGAAACTTTCTTGCATATGGAATTGAAGCACATAAATAGCAGCATTAGTTCAAAATCAAGCAGTGGAAATAATAGTGATTATGAAATATTTGCTCATAATTTTTTTTGTATAATATTTTGTCAAATTAAGTAAAAAGAAGTCTAACTTAATCGAAAAAAAATATTAAAAGGTTCATTAAGATAATTTGAAAACACGAAATGATTTCATGCTTAAAGAAAAGTGGTGTCATGAACAAAATAATGAAAGGATCATTAAGATGGTTTGGACATATGGAAAGAATGAATGAAGAAATAATGGTAAAAAAATATATGTTAATGATGTAAATGGAACCAGAAATAGAGGAAGACCGAGGAAAACGTGGCACGATCAAATAAATCAAATATTGAATGTCGGCCATGTGAGGAGTCAGGGAAATCGACGCGCGTGCATGACACGATGTATGAATGTTGAGGAAGCGAGAGAAATATGTCAGGAAAGAAAAGTGTGGCAGTCCATTCTTTCTGCCTACGCCTTCGGGGAGACGGCGTGATGGTTAGTTAGTTAGTTAGTTAGTTAGAATAGTGATTAATTTGAAGGTGTTAATGAATGATACGGCACGATCGAATTAATTAAATTAAAAAATTTGGAAAGAAGCGATCACTTAGTGGTTTGACTTATTTAAAATAAGAATTAAATACTTTTAAAACGATGTATAAAACGACTTTATTTTGAGTCAGGAGCGCCAACCTATTTCACCCTGTAACGAGCTTCGTCAGGGCTTTACGCAAACTAGATAGAGTGAAGTTACAGTGAGTTACAGAGTGAAACCGGTTGGTGCTTCTGACTCAAAATAAAGTCGTTTTATACAAGGTTTTAAAAGTTTTTAATTCTATATTTAAATTTTAAATGTCTGCTCAGGCATAGATGACGTGCGTGCATGTCATGTTAGGTACGTAGTCTGTTCAAAAAGTATCGCGAATTTTATATTTTTTCAAAAAGAATATCGTGAATATCTATTTTGTCCCCTTCAAAGTAATTCCCCTCGGATATAATACATTTATGCCAACGTTTTTTCCAATCCTCGAAGCACTTAAAAAAATCATTTTTTGTGATCTTGTTCAGCTCCTCCTTCGATGCCGTCTTTATCTCCTCAATCGTGGCGTAGCGTCGTCCTTTCATGGGCCTCTTCAGTTTTGGAAACAGGAAAAAGTCACAGGGGCCAGGTCTGGGGAATACGGTGGCTGCGGCACCATTACTGTGTTGTTTTTGGCCAAATATTCGCGCACAAGCAACGATGTGTGAGCAGGGGCGTTATCATGGTGCAAAAGCCAGTTTTTGTTCTTCCACAAATCCGGGCGTTTCTGGCGGATTGCTTCGCGCAAATTGCGCATAACTTGCAGGTAATATTCCTTATTGACCGTACTACCCTGTGGCAAGAACTCATGATGCACCACGCCCCTGCAATCGAAGAAAACTGTGAGCAAAACCTTCACGTTCGACCGAACTTGGCGCGCTTTTTTTGGTCTTGGCTCATGCGGCAGCTTCCATTGGGATGATTGAGCTTTGGTTTCCACGTCATAACCATAAACCCATGATTCGTCACCAGTTATGACCCTCTGGAGCACATTTGGGTCGTCACGGACCGAGTCCAACATCTCCTGAGCAATGTTAACGCGATGCTGTTTTTGGTCGAAATTGAGCAATTTTGGCACGAATTTCGCGGCGACCCGACTCATGCCCAAATCATTGGTTAAAATCGAATGGCACGAGCCAATCGATATGTTTAGGTCCTCAACAACTTCTCTAACGGTGATTCGACGATTGGCTAATACTATTTTCTTCACTTTATCAATGTTTTCGTCTGTTGTTGACGTGCTCGGGCGTCCGGCACGCTCTTCGTCGTTCATATCTTCTCGGCCCTCTGAGAACATTTTGTACCACCGATAAACGTTGCTTTGGTCCAAGGTAGCTTCACCATATGCCACAGTCAACATTCGAAATGCGTCCGCGCACTTTATTTTGTTTTTCACACAAAATTTGATACAGATTCTTTGATCCATTTTTTGGAATAGGCAAAAATCGAAGACGAGCCAAAGCACATCCAAGCAAAACAGCTGTCAAAAATTAACTAAACATTCAAATAAGTGTCAGCATAAGTAAGGGACATGAGTACCAACATAACGCTACAAAAAAATCAAAAATCAAATATACGTAGCCAGCGGAAATTCAAAATTCGCGATACGTTTTGAACAGACCTCGTATAAAACAGAATATTTTATTGTAAAAAACAGAGAATGTGACTAATTTTTTACTACTTCTTCTGTGTAATGGTTTAATGGGTAGTTAGTACATGAATCAAATATATACATACATAGCTCATCAATTAATACGAATGAAAACGTCTGTTTGCTTTATTATATTTTATTGGTTAAGGCAACAAAGTGAATGGTGCATTTAAAGTTGTCATCGCAAACAAAAACCTATCCAAAGAAGCTAAAATGGTAGTGCACAATGGTGTTCTTGTACCGTTTCTTATGTATGGAATCAAAGCATGGAACTGGTAAAAGAAGGATAAAAGTATAACAAATGCAGTAGAAATGAGATCTCTTAGACGAATGTGTAGATACTCTGTGTATGATGTGTTGAATGAAAACATAAAAAGTGAATGATGGTGTTGTAAACAAAATAATGAAAGGATCATTCAGATGATTTGGACACATGCAAAGAATGAATGGTAAAAAAAATATATGGTAACGATGTAAATGGAACTAGAAATAGAGAAAGACCAAAGAAAACGTGGGAACAAATATATCAAATATTGAATGCCGGCCACGTGAGGAGAGAAACCGATGGGCGTGCATGACACGATCTATGAATGTAGAGGAAGCCCGAGAGGTATGCCAGGACAGAGCATTGTGGCGATCCATCCTCTCTGCCTACCTCTCCGGGGGAATGGCGTGATGGTTAGTTAGTTAGTTTAATAAAATAGGGGTTGAACACAATTGTACATAAATAAAAATACATGAAAAAATGTAATAAAAAAACAGCTCTAACGTTTTGTCAAAATGAAAAGTGTGCAAAAATAATACTGATGGCATATTTAACTCAATTTCACAAAAAAAAAAAAAACATCTGGGACCTTTTGTCAAATAAGTACAATATACAATAAAGAAATGAGATAAAACGTGTTTTAATTTACTAAAAATCGTCATTTTAAAATTTCAGTGTTAACACCTTAAGCTTATCAAAAACCACTTATTATTATATGCATTAGTGTCGATATAACGAGACTACAGCTAACGTGAAACTAAATCCTCATTTCAGATCCGGTAGATTGAGAGTTACCTATTATGGTTGCGGAAACCATGTTAACTTTCCAAGTTAAACGGCTAGAGTATACTATTATTGCGAAGGTGCATTCTTGCTTAGTGTCTAGAAGCTGCGTCTGTTCGGAATTAAAAGACTTCTTGTAAACTGCTTACCGCGTCTATCCATGCAAGTAATCATGCAAAATCTAATCCACTATAAGAGGAAGCAATCGTGTCATGTTAAAAAAGAAAAATTATGTATGCATAATTTAACTATGAATTTTAATTATTATAATTATAAGAACGTAAACGTTAGCCTTGGAAAATCGATAAAAATTAAAAATAACTAACTAACTAACCATTTTGGACTTGAACCGTTGCACTTGTTGGAGTGAGAATTGGAAGTCTGTTACTCCTCCCAATTCCCAATGATGTGTTATTTTTGTGGTGTATTATGTTTGCTTCTATGGGATTGAGTTTAGCGTTTGGGAGGTGCGAGTTTAGTTGCAACTTGTGCAAATAAAAAAAATAATAAAAATGACCAATGACAGCATGAGCCAAATCGATGTAAAGGGTATTATAGCTATCATAGTGATTTTCATGACATGTGATAGGAAGTTAATCTATCGCCATATTATTGTCACGTGTGTTCTATACCAGAGCAAAGACAGTGTGACAATCACACTGCCCTCGCCGGGAATCGGACTCGGAACCTTCGGGGTGGCAGTCAATGCACTTACCACTCGGCCACGAAGGTCGTCACATATTGTTCTCCGTTCGTGGCATATTGTCTTCTGGCGTGTTGCCATATCTCTAACCAAATATATCAAGGGGTCAACTATAGTTGTAGAAAATAGAGACTGGATCAAACCCTTGTTTTCTCCATATTCCTTAATAGTTGCGAGCCTTGGACTATGCGAACATCGGAGAGGCCCAAAATTGATGCTTTTAAGATGTGGTTCTGGCGATGAAAGCTGCGTATACCCTGGACGCAATAATAACAAATTAGTCAATCATTGACCAGCTGGGTATTAAGCCAAGACTCTTGCGGATGTAGTCTTAGAGAGTGTTGAAATATTTTGAACACATAGCCCGGAGAGACCAGGAAAACCTTGAAAAACTCATCATCATGGGCAAAGTGGAGCTACCACCGAGCCTCTGGTCCGATCAAATCAGGGATCTGACTGGTCTCTCATTTGCTGCAGCCTGGAGACTGACGGGTAACAGGAACGCATGGCGTGCCATGGTTAATAGTTTACAGATCCAAAACGACCATTAATCGTGAGGAATGCGACTGAAAAGAAGAACATGATGCATCTTTATGATTTCGAACTATCACTAATTAAGGGATAATTGAATTTTTTTTTTCATCAAAAACTTTTCATAAAAATTAAAATCCTATAAAAAACTGGTACAAGTTAATAGCATAAAAATTGGAGTTTCACTCCAGGCGTTATCAAACAATGTGATAATTGCGTAAAAGCCTTTCACATTACATTAATAAAGATTTTCTCTTTAATGCTTACAAATTATCTTAATTGATGGCGCTAGTATAGATGAACCTACCAACAGTAAAGTTATTAAAAATATTAACATATATACAAGTTCCAAAAAATTGTAAGACGTGGTGTCGTAAGAAGGGAGGAATGGTGAATGTTGTTAAACATAAAGTGATCGCTTAACCCAACCAATAAGTCACAAGTCCTGTAAACGCCTCGATTACCATATTCTGTTTCCAAATAATTTACATCTTCGTCTCTATTGAGATACAATTAATCCTTAAAAAAACTTTTCATTATTATTCTATATTCACACATTGTGACAAGCACGCTTGTCGATTGTTCCTGCTTTGAGCATGGCCGCTTTTTAGTAATATAATTATTTGGTCTTGCCATGTCTTTCATTAGCTACCCTGACATCTTTATCCATCTTCGAACCATTTCAAAATAATATCTTGCCTTTAATACGATCAAACGAACCCTAGTATGCTATCTTTCAGACTTTAAAACATAGAAACAGTTATCAGGGCTTTAGTAGCACTGTAAAGTTTCTTACCAAGTCCGCCAAGTACAGTTGAAGTATTTTTGAACATGTCGAACACGAATGGTTCATAAAACGAAATCTTCAAATAGTCCATAGAAAGAAGTCTCAAAGTTTGTACTCCATGTTGATATTTTGACATAATACAGCGTTTCACCTTACTCTGCAAAAGTTTGAAAAATAAAATATAATATTACATTAACAAAAGTAAATATAATTGAAATATTATTGTTGTTTATAGATATTTCTTGGTAGAAGTTCGTTGTAAATATTAAAAAAAAAAATTTTATGAAAACTTTTAATTTCTAAAAGTTTTGGATTTTTTTTTAAGAGTGGCATGTTTTGCCTTTTTAAGGTTATATCAAATTTATGACTTAGATAGGAAAAACATGACACGTAAATTATAATAAAACATATATGTATAACAAACATTTTCATTAATACGAATGAAAACGTCAGTTTTCTAGAAGTTTTATTATATTTTATGGGAATGATGTGTTTCGCCCTTCTATTATGGTTATCTAAAAGGCATTATCAAAAACATTTAATAATGCCTTAGAAGGGCGAAACATGTCATTCACATGAAACATAATAAAACTTCTAGAAAACTGACGTTTTCATTCGTATTAATTATTTAATATGCCGTTTTACATCATTGTTCAATAAAAAAAATAAAAAAAAATTTAATAAAAAAATAATTTATACCTGTAATATGTTTTTAGTTTAATAAAATATTACTTGACGTTTATCTCAATCAAATGGAATAAAACTACATAATATTATATAAAATATCTTCTACTTCTTCTTCCTCAGCCTATTCCCGTCCACTCCTGGACAAATGCCTCCTCCATTCGCTTCCGTGTCACTCTGTCCTGTGCAGACTGCATCCAGGTTATTCCAACGTGTCTGTTCAGATCATCCTTCCACCGTAGTTGCGGTCGCCCTGCACTTCTCTTCGCCGCTCACGGTCTCTAAGTCAGCAGTATTCTTGTCCACTTTTTATCTGAGCTTCTGGCTACGTGACCTGCCCATTGCCATTTTAGAGTCGCCACCCGGCGGATGATGTCAGTGATTTTTTTTTCTCTCACCGAATCGTTTCTGTCTCTGTCTCTTAGTTTTATTCCTAACATGGCTCTTTCCAGGGTTCTTTGGGTCACTCGTAGTTTTTCGGCACTTTTTTGGACAATGTAACAGTTTCAAGAGCATAAGTACCAAATGGCAGAACGCAGGCTTCATAGACATTTCGTTTCAGGTTAAAAGGTGTTTTCCGTTTTTTAAGGATGTAACTTATGTTGCCAAAAGCTGCCCAGCTTAGTCCAATTCTTATTTTTAGGTCTGCGGTTTGGTTATCTCGGCCCAATCGATTATTGTGTCCCCGGTATGTATATTATTGGACATTTTCAATTCTGTTGCCGTCCACGTTGATTTCAAGCCTTTCCGTGCCCATCACCTTCGTCTTTGCCAGGTTCATATTCAAACCTACAGATTTGGATACATCGTTTAAAATATAAAATAAAATATTGTTTGTCATCAGCGTTTTACTATGCTATTATTTATTTAAACAAAAATAAATGTCGTTTTTTCGTACGTCTAAATAAATAATTAAATAAGAATTTGATCTTATTGTTTATTATACTCGTTCATAAATAACTCGTGAAAAAGTTTTATTTCAGCAAATGCACAGGAAAAATATTTACCAGTTTTATGTGGAAATTCTGTTGAAATGTGTCTTTATCACTGGCCGTAAAAGTATATCGCCGTAAATTTTGGTTATAAGATATAAAACACACGTTAATAATGTTGAAATATCAATGTGTTTCCGCCAAAACAATGGATTATCTATATAAAACAAAATTTACAATTTAATATTTTTCGGATGAGTGCACAAAGGTTATAAACTATTTACGAGTATAATAACAATATTATTTCATTTGAAATGTATTTGTATAGTATATTGGTCATTGATTGGGGTCTAAGGGAAAAAAAATGTTAATTTTCTTCTTCTTATAGAAGATTTATAGAAGTTTTGTTATAATTTATAATATTAACATGTTTCGCCTGTAAAAGACTAAATAATTAATACGAATGAAAACGTCTGTTATCAAGAAGTTTTATTATATTATTATAGAATGTTATGTTTCTCCTGTCTTTGGCATTTTAAATGTCATTACATAATAACTTTTACAGGCGAAACATATCATTTCCATAAATTAAATTAAAACTTCTAGAAAACGGATGTTTTAATTTTTTTTAATTAAATAAATAATGTAACAGATTTATACTGAGTTATTTGAATTTTTTAATAATTGACGTTTCAGCTCGGCTTTGGAATCTGAACCCGTCGCGGAAGCAGCCAGGTCTTCAGATCTATCTGAAGAGGAGCAGGTGACAAATCTGCTGCTGGACAAGGCCTGGAACTTCGTGAGGACCAGGTCACTCAAGTGGAAGATGCTCGAAGGAGCCGAGCTCGTGGTCTCCAGCAAACCTGATGGCAACGGCGAATACAGCATGGGTAATTATTATTTTTTAATTTAAATTTTTGATCTCCCAATTTACCTTCATAACGCGGTTTATCTAAATCGTAGAAATTAATTATAAAAAACCAGCTATCTCTAGAGAATAGACCGCTACACTTCTACACACACCTCTCACCTCTCCAGTTTCTTCCATGTTCATACAACGAGTCAAACACGCAAGACGATTCATCCGACTTCTTCGACGGCCTTCAAAATTTAATTAATTTGATCACGTCAATTATTTTATTATTATTTTTATGTATACAACAGGTCATTTGAACTCAACTACTGTATACATTTTTTAATTTATTATTTTGATTGTCGTGATATGTGATACGTAGCCAATCTATCACCATTTTTTTGTCGCGTGAATTTTACACCAGACCAAAGACAGTGTGACAATCACACTGCCATCAGCGGGAAGTGAACCCGTAACCTTTGGTGTAGCAGTCAGAGCTCTTACGACTCTGGCACGAAGGTCGTCAATATCGTTTTTATCGTTCTCCCACTATTCCGTACTCCATTCACATCGTTAATGTATTCTTTCATTACCATTATTTCTTTATCCTTGCATTCTATGTGTCCAAACCAACGCAGTGATCTTTAAATAATTTTGTTCTTAATTATATTATTATACTTTCTTCCGTTCTTTTCAATCTTATCTGATATCAGCATTTAAAATTCTGTTGTAAATCGTTTTACCACACATACGGCTAAAATTTTACGAAAATCGCTTGATGGAAGTTCATTTCAAATAACAATTATATAAAACGATGTTTTTATTATTATTATTATTATTGACAGCATGAACTAAAATAAAGGGTATTATAGTGATTCTCGTGAGATGTGATAGGTAGCTAATCTATCGCCATTTTATTGTCACGTGAATTCTACACCAGACCAAAGACAATGTGGCAATCACACTGCCCTCGCCGGGAATTGAACCCGGAACCTTCGGGGTGGCAGTCAATGCACTTATCACTCGGCCACGAAGGTCTTCACTTTGATAACTACTCGTTGTCATTTTGATAACTACTTCACGTTATTTTATTTATTTTGGTAGTGACTGGTCGTTAAGCTAGCTGACATCGTCAAAAACCCAGTGTCTCGATGCTTACTAGTCTAGCGATACCTGTCGCCACGAAGTTAAGAAAAAAAGTGGATGCAGTTATTAAAAAAAATGTTTTGTTTAATTTTTATATAAAAAAAACAAAGCCAGGCTTTACAACCTAGGCATTTTTGCTGAACTGAAATTTAAGAAGAAAAATGTTTTTTTTTTTCTTCGTTTTTTTTGTAAAATTCATTTTAAACACTTTCTTAGTACCAAGTTTATTTAAAAAGTCGTTTACCACAGGGCCAGGGACATTTTATTGTCACTTTATCTAAGGCCCGCAAATTAATCTTTACAGTTTTTTAATTTCTTATTAAAAAATCTATTAAAATATTTATTCATGAAAACTTGGTTGCCTTCTTAAATATTAAATCCTCGTGGATATTTCGTTGGTGAATTAACATTTTTTTTTATAAACCTGCTTCAATCTGTTATGAGGCAAAATAAATTACTTTGCCGTACTAAATGAAGGAAGTAAAGGGAATGTTTTTTTAGTATTCATAAGAATTTTACTTCAACCTCTTTCATCTTTAGCCCTCACGGATTTTAAAATCTAGAAACGCAAAGTGGCCTTAGTTCAAATTATAAAAAAAAAACTAGAAGAGACCTATATTCTACACAAGTGTAATAAAGTAAAATGACTTATTATTTTATATTAAACTAGCGGACCAGAAAGACGTTGTCCTACCCGAACGTTGGCTTGTCTGCTATTAGCTTGTTCGCAAATATTTTTTCGACATTCGAATTTTCGATAAACCATATACTAAATGACAATTAACTTTTAATTTTTTTTATACGATTTAATATAGGAGTATCGTGAGAGGACTCTCAATACTGATACCCCTCTATTTATGGCAAGAGTTATTTGCCTGACACTGTTTATAATATTAGTAATTTTAAATATTATTTTTGACATGAGTTATTTTAAACTTTATTATAGCCAGTAAATAAATAATACTAATTGTAGATTGTGAAAAATTATACATAAAATTACTTAAAACTAACTTGACTAAACAATCGAGCAAATAACAAATTACGGCAAGAAAAACTTATATTCAAATTAAAGTTTTTTAAAAGTTAAATATAAATTACTAAGGTCTATGATATTTACTACAAAGAAAGTAATTGGAGAGAGATATGAACAAATATATAAATTCTCGGATTACATTTATATATTTGCACAGAAAAGCAGGGAGAGTTTTGAAAAATTTCACGAAACAATTTGTACAAAAAAGAAAAAAAAAAAATATATATATAATAGTATGAGTTAGAAATTGAATATCATTTTAAATAAATTACGGTATCATACTAGTGTTCCAAAGTAAACATAATAATAACACATAATAAAAATAAAAATAACCTAAATTAAAATGTTAGATTGATTCTCATTGAATGCACATGTACCTATATGATTAAAATTCATGGAAGATCATGTAAGATATTCACTTCAACACTGCACTTTACACATTTGCACTATGAATGTGGTTAGGTCGACTTCATTTATGATTTAAAACCTTTTTTCAATGTGGTTTATCGATAAATAATACCCTCAATACGCATGCAATTGTGATACATGCCATACATGGAATATCGTAATACAGCGAACAGAATTTTAAATCTACGCCACGCTACAACGCAAATATAATGTGGCGTAGATTCAATCAATCAATCAAATCAGTTTATTTTCTCAAAAGATATCACAAACAACAATTATATTATAATTTAAGGCATCTATTGAGAACCAGTAAAAATAAAATATATAATACCAAAAACTCATGAGAGATGGTTTGACTTTAGTAATACAATATACTCACTAAAATCAAGAGTAGTTGTCTTCTAAATGTGATTTTACTTATATGAAAGACGTCGATTTCCGGAACTATTAAGAACATAAAGATGGATATCCTCCAATATGACGCATGCTTTAACACAGAATTCTAGATCAGCGCCGTCTATGGTAAACAAATATAACTAATAATTTTCTCAGAAGGTCTATCAATCATGAACTTCCCAGAAGGTTTTAACGGTCACCTACTGGGTCCAATTGAAAATTTATACCATCCAGAGACCCACTTAAACACACATAACTTTTTGTTTATCAAAATCGGTCCAGCCGTTTAGGAGGAGGAGAGAGAAGAAGTATATACGAGCATGTAAAGATTAAAAACATTTGATATTGTTTCTTTTTTGATATTATATAAATAAACATTTTTTGATATTATATCAAATAATTTTTAATATCTGTCAAATAAACCTCATTTGTGAAAAAAAAATATAACATTAAATAATTTTTTGATTAAAATACAAAAGATGAATACCCAATTATTTGATTTGAAACTGTGTTATAATATCACAATTGATTGATTTTATTTTTATGTAATTGTTTCCACAGCTATTTTGCAAACCGATGTAAGCTTCATCAGCTGTCACAGTATTCTCGGTTGGCGAAATAACTGTCCCTTAAATTTCATATAAATTAAATTATAAACTGTGTTATTTTAATTAAAATATTCACTATTTTTTATACATAATCATAACATTTATACAGTCGGGTGGTCTAAACGACAGAACGATTGGCTCATAATCCAAGAGACATGGATTCAGGTTATTTCTGATCGGTTTTAGAATTTTTCTTTTACAAAACAAAAAGCTCCTGCAATTTTTTTTCTCAATATATTTGTTGACAAAAATATTTGGTTTTAAATAGAAATTTGACTTATTTCATTTTTTGGCTTTATAATACATAAAACCTCATAAAACACGAAAGGCATCTTTTTATAGGGAATTAAAGGAATTATTATATTTTACATAAGCAGGACCTGATCTTATGTATGGAGATACGAATATTTTTTTATGTGACAACATCATGATCTTTATGCATATAAACATTTCCAGTCCCTGAATAATCAAGAAAAAAATGTTATTTTTATAAGCAAGAGTACCAAAATATTAAATAAAATAAAAAAATACTTGTATAGTAGACTTTAATATGTACTGAATTTTTTTTATTATATAAAAAAACAGACATCAAACTATACGACGAGATAATATTTAATTTTTATTAACCATTAAAATGAACACAATCTACGTGAATGAACGATTTAAAATAAAATATACAAAAAATAATGCTGAAGAATCGAGGTTAGTATGACAGGAAAGAACAGTGTGGTAGTAATTTTTTCTCCCTTCTACTCAGAGAAAACGGCGTGATGGTTAGTTATTTATGTATTTTATCGTTTACCTTCTGTACCGATGAAGTTCACTAAAGCATATATTTCCCAATTACTTGGAACCAACCTGCCTGTGAGGATGCTAGTAGGTAGAGCAATCAAACTTCTCAGTATAATCGCTTTATAAAAGAAAATTGTATTAACGATTTTTTTTATGAATAAAACACTGTTTTTCCACTTTAACTACAACTTTATCATCGGGAGAACGATATAAACTTTTTTCAATTAAATGATTAATTGTATCTCAATAGAGACGAAAATGCAAATTAGTAACAAAATATGGTGATCGAGGTGTTTACAGGACTTATGACCTGTCATTGGTTGGGTTAAGCACACGCTTTATGTAATGCAACATTCCCCATTCCACATTTCCTTATGACCAACACGTCTGACAATTTTTTGGAAGTTGTATATATGTTAATCTGTAACACCACACTTCACATGGTAGTTTCAATCTACACACTAGCGCCATCTATGAAGATTGGATTTAAGCACTAAGCAGAATATCTTTTTATTAACGCAATGTGAAAGGCTACCGCTATTTTCGTATTGCTAGATAACGCCTGGAGAACTTTTTTTTGTTCGTTTTTTTCGATAATGAAGGTGTGGCTTCGAAATATGTGGAGAAAATTAAACTCATTAGTAAAAAAAATGGTGTTTAAATTCATAAAAAATATCTTATGGAATTTCGCGGTATTAATTTATTCAATAAATACTCGTACATACGAGTAGTTAAATAATAAGATGAATTCAATGAATACAAAAAGTTTATTTTTGTAATAAAATATAATACAAAATAATCAGTCTGTTTTGTTTTTGCGTCTTTGATTCGAAGCGGAAGACAGGAGGAGTTCAGTCGAGAAAAAATGGAGGCTAAAGCTCGATACGGGCTGTAGGGCCATCGAAGAAAAAGAGTTATTTTGGCATAAATTAATATTTATTTATTTGATATACCATTTTTAAATGTTCATTTTTATATCAACGGCTGAGAATAATGTCGTTCCCAAAAACTCCTCTTGGTGTACATCTTGACATAAATTTGTGCCTAAAATTCTAAATTAACAACACGGTTAGCGCTAGTTTCTTCCACCTAAACGATTAAAATTCGTCAAATGGAGTATTCCCCATGACACTTTCAAAACTCTTGTAAATTCCTTCGTTGTATCACGACTTGACTATTGTAAGGGAATTTATGCAAATATTCCAAAACAACAAGTAAACAAAATTCAATCTGCGTTCAATACTGCAGCAAGACTCATTTAAGGCATTTCAAAAAAGTCACATACTCGTATAACACAACATCTCAAAAAACTTCGCTGGCTTAAAAATCCAGAAAGAATCCAGTATAAACTCTTCTGGACAGTATTCAAAGCGCTACATGGAATGGCACCAAGTTGTATATCCAAACTCTCTATAACGGACAGCTTAATCCAAGGAAATACGTTTTTCTCGGCGAACTCCTCAGCAATAGAAAATTTAATTGAGCCGAAGCGTTGCCCTACTACAAATTTCGCGAATCAAACCTTTTGGTTAGCCGGCCTATCAGCTTGGAACATTTCCCTTCATACCTTAGATGGATAAACGGATTTCAGATCTAAGCTGAATACCCAAGTTTTTCGTTATTCGTACCCAATTTAAAACTTGCTTATTTTGTTCTATTATATTATACTTTCTAAATGATAGCGAATATCAGATGCAGCGTTCATATAAAGATGTTTAGATTTAAAACACATCTTAATGCGCCCTTGAGGTGATTATATCACGAAAATGGCAATTTAAAAGTTAACATATTATAATAATAGTAAAAATGTTTTTTTTATTTTTTATTATTATTGTTATTATTATTATAATAATAATAATAATAATTATTGTCATTATTATTGTTATTATTATTTTAATTATTATTACTATTATTATTATTATTATTATTATTATTACATTTTGAATGTATACAAATACTTGTAGACGACTGTCATTGGTTGGGTTAAGCGCACGCTTTATGTTATAAAACAATCCCCATTTCTCCCTTCTTACGACC
This sequence comes from Lepidostoma basale, assembly GCA_022606425.2. NCBI lineage: Eukaryota > Metazoa > Arthropoda > Insecta > Trichoptera > Lepidostomatidae > Lepidostoma > Lepidostoma basale. The sequence continues at coordinate 40,580 of JAHDVF020001031.1, read as the reverse complement.
ACCATGTCTGACAATTTTTTGGAATATGTATATATGCTACAATGTAACACCACACATTATTATTATAATAATAATTATTATTAAATTTTTTATTATTATATTATTAATATTATTATTGTTATTATTATTATCAACATTTAAAATTTTATCCGCTATAAATTTAAAATTTAGAATATACGAAGGAATTTTCCTCTTCTACACTTGAGATTTAAACATGAATAAGCAAAATTTCAAATTAGAATTGTAATTATCTGTTAGTTTATAATATTAGAACAGCTTTAAAATGTTAATAATTAAAACGATATTTAGACGGTGGATTGCTTCGAAGAACATTCCGAGACTCGAGTAAGTTACCTACGATTAACATAGTTATTATGTCGAAGAAAGAACGACATAATCATCTCAGACAAAAGCAGTGGTGGCACCGGCATATAACTTTAAAATAATTAACTTAAATTGTAGAAAAATATTAAACGCTATTTAAAAACAAATAATGTTAGTGAATATTGTAACTTGGTTTTATCAATTTAATAACTAACTTACTAACTAACCTCACGCCGTCTCCCTAAAGGCGGCAGAAAGAACTGCCACACTTTCCTTTCCTGAGATATTTCTCTCGATTTCTCAACATGCATACATCGTATCATGCACGCCCATCGATTTCTCTGACTCCTCACGTGGGCCGACATTCAATATTTGATTGATTTGATCGTGCCACGTTTTCCTTGGTCTTCCTATATTTCTAGTTCCATTTACATCGTTAACAAATTCATTTTTTACCATTATTTCTTCATTCATTCTTTCCATGTGTTCAAATCATTTTAATGATCCTTTTAAATTTTCGTTCATAACACCATCATTTGCACCGCATTCACTTATTATATTTTCATTCGACACTATCATACAGAGAGTATCACACATTCGTATATCATTTTTTTGAATTTGTTCTATTTTTATCATTCTTTTGACAGTTTCATGCTTCGTTTCCATATATAAGGGTCGGTACGAGAACACCATTGTGTGAGAACACTTGTTTTGTATAAGTTTTTTTATTGGGACATACCTCTTCAGCTTCCTCTACATTCATACATCGTAACATGCAAGCTTGTCAACTTATCCGATTCGAATGTGGTCTCCTTTTAGTATTTGATTAATTTAGGGATGCCGTGTTTTCTTTGGTCTTTCACGGCTGTTCTTTCCACTCATACTGCTTGCAATGTAATTTTTGTTAACCGTTGTTCTCTCATATATTCCATTATTCACATTGTTCTCTAATTAATTACATAAAAGTGTTTCAAATACCTTAAACCAAAATTAACAATGTATGTTAGTAATTGATAACTAACTAACTAACTATCTAACCATCAAGCCGTCTCCCCGGAGGGGTAGGCAGAAAGAATGGAACGCCACAATGTTCTGTCCTGACATACTTCTATCGCTTCCTCTACATTCATACATCTTGTCATGCACGCACGTCGATTTTTCCGACTCTTCACGTGACCGACATTTGATTTAATCGTGCCACGTTTTCCTCGGCCTCCCTCTATTTCTAGCTCTGTTCACGCCGTTTACATATGCCTTCTTTACCATTCTGTCTTCACTCATTCTTTCCATGTGTCCAAACCATCTTAATGACCCTTTCCTTATTTTGTTCATAACACTTTTATTCGCACCACATTCACTTCTTACACTTGCATTTGTCACTCTATCATATACAGATTTGCCATACATTTGTCTTAGAGATCTCATTTCTACTGCATTTATTCTATTTTCATCCTTCTTTTGCCAGTTCTATGCTTCACTTCCATACATAAGGGTAATTGTAATTGATAAGCATGTATTTTTGTTTAACATAAATTGTTTAAAAATAGCAACATATCACGAGCCGGTAATATTTGTGAATACTGAGAATGAAATTTTACCCAAGGAGTCGACGGCAGAGTATTAAAACTTTTAATACTTTCCCATTCATTTCATTATCCTTTTTGCTTCCATTTATGTTACAAGTCTCGGTATTACCCGAACAGACATTTCGGTTACACACTTTTACACAGAGGAAGGAGAGATACGGAGAAAGATTTCAACACTTGAAAAAAGTTTTTTTTTCACATAGAAATTATTACAAGTGAAAAATAAAAACAACGCGTTGCTCAAGACACAAACATTTGATTTTTCTTCCACCGCACTTAAGTTTAATCTCATGAGTAAAATTATTTTGAGATAATTTTTATATGAGATTCTTCTTTTTTGCGCAGTTCTAAACAGCTTCTCGACTGTTCTAATCCCCGTCCCATCACGTATGTTCCAGAGCCATGAGATTTGTCTTCTCCCCTACACCTCGACGACCCTCTATTTTATTTATTTAATAAACCTAACCTAACAAACCATCACGCCGTCTCCCCGAAAGGGTAGGCAGAAAGAATGGACTGTCACACTTTTACTGATGCGGCACTCCATCCTTCTCTTTTCGCCCCGCGGGAGACGCGGTGTGATGGGTTGCCAACCTCATCGCCACCAATAGGCATCTCCCGCGCACACTTCGATCGTCCAACACCCACAAAATAAATCTAAAACAAATAATATAAAATATAATGATATAAAATAAAATAACAAAATAATAATAATTTAACACAAAATGTTATTTTTAGATGGTGCACAAATTCACTATTTAATTTATGTTCCTAGAATCCACCGGTTTTTTAATTTAGCACATAATGTAATAACACATAATGTAAAAAAAAAAAAAAAAATATATATATATATATATATATATATATGTATATATATATATATATATATATATATATATATATATATATATATATATATATATATATATATATATATATATATATATATATATATATATATATATATATATATATATATATATATATATATATATATATATATATATATATATATATATATATATATATATATATATATATATATATATATATATATATATATATATATATTTATATGCCTATATATATAAAAATAAATATTAAATAAAAATATTTAATAAAGTTATACAAAAATTACAGGAACATTTTACAACTTATAAAACAATCCTTTATTAACAATTAATTAATAATATAAAAATCTTAATGAGAAAAACAACAATAACATTAAATATCGGGTTTAAACATTAAACATTAAATATGCGGGTTTGTTTGTTTGTTTGTTCTATAAAAACACCTTTCTCTGTACTTTCAAGTCTGAGTCTCCGGAGTCGGAATCTATCACGACCTCTCGTCAAATAGTCATTTATTTCATAACAATATGCTACATTTTCAATAAGATATGCAGGCACCATATTATTCTTAATTTAAAAAAATCAAAATCAATTTTGATCTTTATGATTAAGTGCAGTAGCTCTTACTTCTCTCCTCTAAGCACATGCCCCATATAAGACACCCTTTGGACCTTGATGAGATAATATTTCCTCATTCTAAAATATTTCATAAGTATCTTTTCTAGAAAAAATACGATTCGAATTTTTTTAATAAAGTAATACCCTTTACATCAATATGGCTCCCGCTGTAATGATGTAAAGAGCTATTCAACAAAGTAATAATAATAAAAAAATATATTTAAATGAAACGATGTTTTTGTATTAACAACATCCACTTATTACTTTATTTCAACAGCGACCGGTTTTGCCAGGCTAGCTGGCATTGACCGACTGGTCGAAAAACATCGTTAAATCCAATAATTATTTTAAATGAACTTCTATCAAGAGATTTCAATAAAATCATTAGATTATCTTAAAAATACAAAAGCCCATAATGTTTTACTTAAGCCACGATATTAAAAACTCATCTTAATTATTTTGTGGCTAGTAAGAAAATGCCATATTTTTTACTGCTTCACTTATTCAGACAAACGCTCCTTCCAACCGTGATACATCTCTTTAATAAAAAACATAATATAGTTAGTTTACTAAGTGCAAATGTACTGTAAAATGTTTTTCCTGGCCTAACTGAACAAAGCGTTCCTAAATTAAGTGCTTTTAATGTATAAATGGTAAAGCATTCATTTCGGAAGCTGTGTTAGCTCCCAAATTAAATATTCATCAAAGTAGCTTTACAATTTACGGATCACTGTCAAAAGTAGTATTGAAAGGAAACGGGTTTTAAAAGCTTACTTTAAAGTTTTTAAATTAAAATGTTTTATTTGGTTTTAAAATAACAAATACGAAACCGAAACATTCATAAAATTTTATTAATCAATATATTAATTTTTAAACTTAAGGAATTAACACTAAAGAAAGCGTCTGTTTTCTATGTAAGTTTTATTTTATTTTATGAGAATGATATGCATGGCCCTAATGAGGCATTATCAAATAATTTGATAATGCCTTAGAAAGGTGAAACTTGTTATAAGTATAAAATATAATAAAAGTTCCACAAAACGGACGTTTTCATTCGTATTATTATTTGATATGGAATTTAACATCATTGTTCGAAAATAATAAATTCAAATTAAAGTGTTAATACTATTGAATTCCACATAGTGTGATATTTTCTTCATATATTACAACACTACTGTTTTTGCGTGAGAACGATATAAACATTGTATTACTCAACTAATACATTAACTAATCATCACACAATTTTCCTAGATGAGTAGGCAGAGAGGATAGACCGGCACACTGTTTTATCCTGATATATCTTTAGCGTCTCTTCTTCATTCACAGACCGTGAAACGCACATTTGTCAATTGTTCCAACTTCAAACATGGCCACCTATAAGCAAATGATTAATTTTGGCATGCCACGTCTTTCTTGGCCTTCCTCTGCTTATTTTCCATTCAAACAACTTGTGTAGGGTGTTTTTTAGAGGTTTGGTTTTTAAACTGGCAACTTTGTTTCTACAGACTATCAATTTGACAATTGATAGTTGATTTATAGTAAATACGTTTTGCCATTTTACTCAATTGCTCAATAAAGGTGTCAAAAATTGGACTTCACGATTGCGCTTCATTTGAGCTAGCCGTGGCGCTTATATGCCCAAAATCACATTTAAGCAATAATGACACAAAATTATCTACTTTAAAACTATAAAGCCAATATCATAGACATTTACATTATTTAATTGTTTTTTTTTTCATTTTGATTTTGTAAACCGCTAAAAAAAACACCCTCATACACATTGTAATACAAAGGGTGTTTTTTTTAGAGGTTCGCTTCCATACACAAAGGTCGGTACGATAACACCATTATGTATTTTTAAATTACATACTTTCTTTATTTCAGATATGTCAGTTAAGTCAAGTGAAACCGGTCGTGGGAAGTACAAGAACCTGGGACCCCTACTCGCAGCCGCTGCAATGAAGTTCGGACTCCTCGGTGGTTTGGCTTTCAAAGGATTGGTCCTTCTAGTCGGAAAAGCTCTTTTGGTATCCAAGATCGCTCTCCTCCTCGCCAGCATCATTGGATTGAAGAAGCTCTTCAGTGGTCAGGTATAAGAGATGAATAATTGTACCATTTTGACAACATAAATTATTAATTAATATTTAAATAAATAAAAAAAAAATTGTTTTTGAATGTATACAAATACTTACAAATACTGGATTTTACCCATTGCGGGTTAATCATTTTTAAGGATTAATTGTATCTCAATAGAGACGAAGATGTAAATTATTATTATTATTTTTATTTTGGTCGTAAGAAGGGCGGAATGGGGAATGTTGTTAACATAAAGTGATCGCTTAACCCAACCAATGACAGGTCATAAGTCCTGTAAACGCCTCTACTACCATATTCCGTTTTTAAAGAAAAACAATTTCATCTTCGTCTCTATTGAGATACAATTAATCCTTAAAAATATGTTTGCTAACTATTTCCACTTTTGTCTTTATTTCGACAGCGGCCGGTTTCACCAGGCCCGCTGGCTTCGACAGACTAGTATAATGAACTTTCATCAAGAGATTTTAGTAAAATCATTGTATTATCTAAAAAAATACTTTTAGTTACACTTTATTTAAATACCTGCGATAAAAAAAATATATATATTTTTTATGATTTTTGACATTTTTCTTTTCATGTTTACATTTTTAAATTTCATAGATCTAAAATGCATATTTTTCAATTCTACCGTAGAAGGTAATAAGTTGTTTTAACAAGACATTATTTCTAATTATTCAAAAAATCCTTTCATCTAACACATTACACATTTAACAAAATATCTTTCATGCATGAACTTTAACTTTAATCTTTTTTACTGTGCGGAATGATTTATATTGTATATACTCGTGCTATGGACTTTTTCTTGAAACTTTCACATCGTAAATAAGCAATTTCAACACCTATAAATAATAGTTACTGATTTCTTCTACAGATGGCGTTTATCCATAATATTCATAATTTCTTACTATGAAACCTTTCAAAGCGGTGTTATTTAAAAATATTCTCCTTTTTATAAAATGGATAGTAGTTAAAAATTTTAAATAATAAATAAACAATAGTTGAAAAAATTACATCACCCATTTTTTTTAATAATGATTTATATTATTACAAAAAATAAGTGAAACAAGTAGCATTCCTAGATGAAATTTTAATTGAATAAGGAACATTAACTGTTCCATGAACAATTGACGACCTTCGTGGCCGAGTGGTAAGTGTATGGCCTGCCACCCCGAAGGTTCCGAATTCGATTCCCGGCAAGGGCAGTGTGATTGTCACACTATCTTTGGTCTGGTGTAGAATTCACGTGACATTAAAATGGCGGTGGATAAGCTACCTATCACATGTATCGAAAATCACTATGATAGCTATAATCATACTCTTTACATCGATTTGGCTCATGCTGTCATGATGTAAAGAACGATTCAGCAAAATAATAATAATAATAATTATATAAAACTCGCATGATAATACCTTAGCAAAGCAAACCATGTCATTTAAATAAAATATAACAAAACATCTAGAAAACAGACATTCTATTTAGTATAAAAAGAATATGATTTTTGAAAACCTCGATAAAAAATTGTTTTAACTAATCATTTGGTATTTTTTTTACTTTGTTGTTAATGGAAATATTTAAAAGCAATAAAAATAAACTAAAGGAAGTCAAAGAGTATCTGATGAACCTAATTAATTTGACTGAACTCATTTAAAAGAGATTGTTTTTCGACATAATATATTCAGGTCTTTACTTAGGATGGATATATTTGTACACCGACATTACATTTATTCACCTTATTTTATATTCTGGATTCAGGTCAGTAAGCAAGTACCAAAATAAGTCGATTTAAAGGTCAAAGGATTAAAAAAATATATAACAAAATAAAATTTTGCAATTCCCATCGTCATTGAGCACACGGAAATAATTTTTTTCCTCTTTCATGTTTTATATTTCAAATATGTTAGCGCCATCTAATAATAAAATATAAAAATGCGAATACTTCTGCTGAAATGGTAAATTCGCCTATTTTCATTTTATTCATATGGTTCGACATTTGTTTGCTCTTAGATAGCTTCAACAAAAATCATTTCTACACATATACACATTTTTGTTGTTATGGTGCTTTATTTCACTTTTTCTCTTTTATTTACTTTGATATACAACACTTATAATAAATATAATAAAATTACATAGACATGTTTCGGACAACCAGTCATTCTTTAGTGATTCATATGATAAAGATACATTTTACAATAATTTTAAAATGAATCTTTATAAAACAGTTTGAATGTACCTATACAAATTCTTGTAGACAAATACTGGATTTCACCCATTGCGGATAAATTATTTTAATTTTATAAGGATTAATTGTATCTCAATAGAGGCGATGATGTAAATTGTTTTCTGGGAACAGAATGTGGTGGCCAAGGCGCTTACAGGACTTATGACCTATCATTGGTTGGGTTGAGCGATCGCTTTATGTTTAACAACATTCCCCACTACACCTTTTTTCTTAAGACCACCACGTCTGACAAATTTTTGGAAATCTTTACATATTTAAGTTCACTCTACACTAGCGTCATCTATTAAGATTGGAAAGCATTAAGCAGAAAACCTTTATTAATGTACTGTAAAAGTCTCTGCAAAATCTTTATAATATATATCACTGAAAAAGGACTAGTTGTCCGAAACCTCTATATGTATTTTTTTTTAAGTATAAGTGTTGTATATACAAAGTATATAAAAAATTGAACTAATTTCTATTTCTCTATAAAGTCGTAAAATTGACATAACACTTTTTCGTTACAAATATATTTTAAATCTTGATTCTTTTCTATCCAGTAGTTTTCATATCTCTCATACTACACATAATGTATATATTTATATTGCATATTTTCCTATGAACCAACTTTCTTACTAACAAACTTTCATTTTAGGGCATCTAGGAAACGGAACTATGAAGATTTAAGGATATCTACCACCCTCTCTGCCTTAATCTTCAATGCTTAAAACTCTATGGTATGCTATAGCAAAGATTTTCGTCTTGGCACATTACTCACTGTAAAACTGTTTGCATTATATAATCTTTGTAAACAATATTTATTTTTTTCTTGGTGATTGGCTTAAATGCAATTCCATGATGTTGATAATTATACAAGTAATACTTCTTACGACCTCCATGTCTGACAAATTTTTGGAAGATGTATATATGCCACAATGTTGAGAAAACCTTCACGTTTTTTATTTCAATCTACACTAGCTCCATCTATTAAGTTTAGGTGTTACCATATTCTGTTCCCAGAAAACAATTTACATATTCGTATCTATTGAGATAAAATATGCCTTAAAAAAAACAAAATGCACCTTAATGAAATTGGTATTAAGTATTTTTTATGATTGCAAAATTTGCAGCGAACAATTATTCTAAAGGTTTAATGTATATTATAAAAAATCGTAAAAATAAAAATATATTGAATATTTGAAACGTTCGAAAAATTTTAGATAAAAAAAAATACCGTTTAACCTTAATCAAAATTCATTAATATTAAAAATTGTCAAAACTGAGCACATTCATGAATAATTTGTTTTAATATTTATTTTGCGTAAATAATATTTAACTACACTGATAAAGGGCTCTTGTGTACGGAAATATGTTTCTGTAAATGTTATTTGATTTTTTCTCTTTTATATAATGTGTTGTATAAACAATGTGAAAAATATTGATTAATTCAAAAAATTTCGTCTATAATCAATGAAATTTCTCATATAAAAAATAACTAACTAACCATCAAGCCCGAAAGGGTAGGCAAAAAGAATGGACTGTCACACTTTAACCGATGCGGCATTCCATCCTTCTCTTTTCGCCCCGCGGGAGATGCGGTGTGATGGGTTGCAAACCTCATCGCCACCAATAGGCATCTCTATTAATTTCTCATATAGATAAGTTAAATTTGATAAAGAATATTTTGTTTTCATATTTAAGTATTTATTATGTATTTTTTGTTAAAAAAATACCTTGATCTTATGATAAAGTAGAATAAATGCAGTAGAAATGAGATCTCTTAGACGAATGTGTGGATACTCTGGGTATGATAGAGTGTCGAATGAAAATATAAGAAGTGAATGCGGTGCGAATGATGGTGTCATGAAAAAAATAATGAAAGGATCATTAAGATGTTTTGGACATATGGAAAGAATGAATGAAGAAAGAATGGTAAAAAATATGTATAAATAAAGTATAAAAATATATAATGGTATATGTTAATAATGTAAATGGAATCAGAAAAAGAGGAAGACCGAGGAAAACGTGGCACGATCAAATAAATCAAATATTGAATGTCGGCCATGTGAGGAGTCAGAGAAATCGACGCGCGTGCATGACACGATGCATGAATGTTGATGAAGCAAGAGAAATATGTCAGGAAAGAAAAGTGTGGCAGTCCATTCTTTCTGCCTACCCCTTCGGGTAGACGGCGTGATGGTTAGTTAGTTAGTTTTTTTATGTATTTTTTGTTTAAAAAAAATACTTGATCTTATGACACAATAGAGTTTTATTTTTATGCTTTAAAAATGATCTCATTTTCGCTTTGATAATACAGTAATTGATATTTTAGAATTGTTGAAATGAAGGGTATGATTGCGTTTCAGAAACACGTGACTTACGAGGTTCTGGCCCACCCCCACGGCCACGAAGCCTCCGGCCACGAGGGCGCTGGATGGGGCCGATCTGACCAATCAGCGCACGAGATTGCCTACTCTGCTCAATATCCCGGAAAGAAAACGGAAGCGCAAGCCGGAAATGTGTAAACCGACGATTAAAAACCCCATGACTATCGCAAAGTGTAAATTTATCATTTAACTTAATTATTTATTTATTTATTTGAAAAAAATCTAGACATAATTGACGGAAAAATCGAGATAGATAATAATTCTTTAGATAAATGTCTGCAGTAAACCAAAATATTACGATTAAGATAGGGCAAAAATTCTGCTTTTCGAAAAAACATTAAAGTTTATATTTAAATTAGAATATTTTGTTGTCTAGAAAAAAGTTTAAATAAAATCTTGTGTTTAAAATTTATATACACAACAGAAAAAAACTGGTGCATATTATTTATAAAATATTTCTAGTTACTTTATTACATAAATATTTTACGAACTCTATAAAAATGAATTAATTAATATCAATTAGCTAAAATAACTTAGAAATGGTTAGTTACAGATACCGATATTTAAAAAATCAGTAAAAATATATTTTTGGTACTGATTATCGTATCATATGGATTAGTAATAAATAAAATGGTCAATCAACCAAAGAAAACAAACAGGTGTCAACTCATCAATGACAGTTATTTATTGCTTCTTAAACAATGATGTTAAACTCCATATTGAATAATTATTCGTTTTTAAAATACATGTTTTGATTTAACCTTGGAGGGTTAAATAAATATTGCTTTTTATTGAAACAATAGGTACATTTGCAAATAGTGCACAATCTAGAATTTGTGGATTCCAAAATAATTATTTTATATCTATATCAACAAACGAAGCCACTGCTTAACCATCCAAAAATTATCAAAACTGAGTGAATAAATAAATAAATAAATGTTTCTTTAATTAAAATGATAATTATCTCTTTAGTGTCACACCTTAAATTTAAAAAAAAAGACTTAAATTTGAATAATGGTAGCTTAACAAAATAATAATTGTTATTTGTTTGTTGTTTATGATCTTCTGTTCGATATTTAAATGAAAAACATGTTATTTATTTATTTTAAAAAACATACAATTTTATTTTAAATAATCGTTATTTAATAATTGGATTATTAGATTTAAATTATAACCATCCACTTTATCAAAATACTATTTTATTAACGTTAGAGTTTCAGTTATTTGTTGTGAAATATTTAGTTTACAAAATAATATGTATATTTGAAAATCTCATAAAAAAGAATGCATATTTATTCTATTGTTTAAATAATAATATTGGAAAAATACTGCAGATAAACTTTTGAAATATTTATTTTTGATTAATAATTTATTCGAGTGGTAAGTTTTAGGTGTTTTTATTTGTTAAGTATTATTTAATATTTAAATCTGTTAAATTATTATTGCTCTCAACCAATACAATAAACTTTTTTTATCTTTGTTTTCATTGACTTTTATTTCAATACTTCTGTAAAGGGAATGATAGATAACTCCTTACTTTACCCCTACTTTACTAACTAACTAACTAACTAACCATCACGCCATTTCCCCGGAGGGGTAGGCAGAGAGGATGGATCGCCACACTGGTCTGTCCTGGCACACCTCTCGGGCTTCCTCCACATTCATACATCGCACCATGCACGCACGTCGATTATTCCGACTTCGAATTTGGCCGCCTTTTAGTAATTAACTTTACCATATGTGTTAACCTGTTTAATAATATATCTTGATAAAATGTAAAACTATAATAATTAAATTTTTACTAACTAACTAACAAACCATCACCTCGTCCACTCCCCGTATGGGTATTCAGACACAATAGATTACCACACTGTTATTTCCTGTTATACTTATCTCGTTCATACATCGTGTCTTGCACGCTCATTAATTTCTCCACAAGTGGCCGACATTCAATGGTTTATTTATTTGATCGTTCAACATTTTCCGCCTACTTCCTTTATTTATTGTGTGCCTTTATATCATTAACACATACTTTCTTTATTTCTTCATTCATACTTTCCATGTGTCGAAATCACATTAATTATCCTTTCATTATTTTGTTACACTATCATTCGCACTGCATTCACTTTTTATATTTTCATTCGACACTCTATCATACACCAAGAGATCTGATTTCTACAGCATTTTTTTATGATTTCATCCTTCCTTTGCCACTTTCATGCTTCACTTCCATACATAGAGGGTAACTATATGATGAAAAGTAAGTATTTTAATCTCCACGATATTCACAATCACTTCGTGTTGTGAATTCATATTTTTTTATGAACAGATTTTTTTTTTGTTTTTTGTTGTCATAATATGTTTTGGGCCGCAGACACCCTTCCTCAGTGTTAAAATTGAAATTTGTAATATTAAAGTTTAAATTTGTACACAGAGGAAGGACGTTTGTGGTCCTTAACTTGTGGTTTCTGAAGCAATGCAATAAAGAGTAGCGAAAATGTAGTGTTAAATTAAAATCTGATTATCGATACTTATTTATTGTTTCTTGAATAAAATAGATATTGAATATTTGTTATTTGATAAATTTTTTTGAGCTTAATTATATTTTATGGGTTTGACAACTTCGACATTTCAACTGTTTAAATAAAAAACACTTTGTTATAAATATCACAATTGATTATATTTTGGTCGCGACAGCTGTTTCGCTAACCGGTGTTAGCATCGTCCGGTCTTATCAGAAAGACTTACTTTATATCCAAAATTATTAGGAGTGGAAGAAAGTACACACAATATTGTAAACAATTATAAAAAATATAAGAAAAACAGAAATTAGGTTCAGTAACGGAAATTCAATACTGATGAGTCAACCAATATTAGGAGAAATAAACAGAGAAGCAAATAACACTAGAAGAAAAGGGTTGGACAAGTGAAAGATAATTATAATAAATGTGGAAAAAAACCTTATTTAGATAACAACCGATGAGTCATACATAATTGAGAATATAAACAAAGAAGTGAACATGTAATATCAATATTTTTTTGTTTAATTATATTTAGAAAATGTTTTTTTTATATATTATATACTAAAGGGGAATATATCATGAACAATTAAATTACCTACATATTATTTTTTTTATTCATAATATAAAATAACCGTGTTATAATATAGATATAGTTATAATATTACTGGAAAGTTCACCGTTTTATTGAAGAATCCTTGGTGGCAATCAACGCGTTTCATTTTATTTATATTTATTTTTTTTACAGTATATAACCTTCCTAGTATATAACCTGACCAAATTGCCTTTGGTGACACCGTTGGGAAGAGCAATTAGTCTGCTGAACGCGGTCTCCTCGGAGATCGACGTATTTCATTTAAGTGAAAGTTCGTTTAAGTGAAAGATGAATTGTTTGTCAGTCAGCTGTTTGTTATATACAGACGATGCTGTGTTAATCGCTGACAGTAAAGAAAATTTGCAAGTCTTAGTGTCAAGGATGTATGAGGCATGTAAAAAGAGTGACTTGGTGATGAATGTGTCTAAATCTAAAGTGATGGTTTTCGAGAAAGAAGAATGTATGACGATTTGTGATATAAGTGCGATGGGCGAGAAATTGGAGCAAGTTACTGAATTTACGTATCTGGGAAGCATGTTTACAAGAGACGGAAAAATGGAGAAAGACATCGAAAGGAGGGTTGGTGCTGGGAATAAAATAAATGGCGCACTCAAAGTCATTACTGCAAATAGAAATATATCCACAGAAGCAAAGATGGCAGTACACAATGGAGTTTTAGTGCCAACCCTCATGTATGGAAGTGAAGCTTGGAGCTGGCAAAAGAAGGATGAAAGCAGGATAAACGCCGTAGAAATGAGATCACTAAGAAGAATGTGTGGGAAAACGTTGTATGATAGAATACCGAACGATGAAATAAGAAAGAAATGTAAGGCAGATGACTGCATCATGAATAAAATGAAAAAAGATCCCTGAGATGGTTCGGACATATGGAACGAATGGATGAGAGTAGAATGGTTAAAAAGTTGTACACAAGCAGCGTGAGTGGGAAAAGAAGCCGAGGACGACCGAGGAAAACATGGCATGACCAAATTAATCGATTACTAAAAGGCGGCCACATTCGAAGTCGGAACAATCAACGTGCGTGCATTGTACGATGTATGGATGTAGAGGAAGCTTGAGAGGTATGCCAGGACAAGCCAGTGTGGCGATCCATCCTCTCTGCCTACCCCTCTGGGGAAATGGCGTGATGTTTAGTTAGTTAGTTAGTTAGTGAAAGTTCGTTCAGAAGACAAATACTCTTAAGAAGAATCCTGACTTCTTTGTGGAATTATCTCTCATGCGTTCCTGGTATGCTGTATATATTGTATTTAACCTGTACTCAATCTTCTTCTTCTTCCGGACCATTGGCGGTTGGAAAAATTGGTATTTTTTTAACACAGCAATTGTAAATATATAATGCAATAATACTTATTTTAAACATAACATAGTATTTTTTATTCACAATATACTCTACAATATTAAATATTGAAAAAAAAATTGCCGAGATATAAACCGATATGTTGAGCACTGTTTTGAAAATCTTTGCTGATGGCGTTGATTTATTTATAATGCATTATCCGAAATGAAATAAAAAATGCTTATTATCAAGAATTGTAATAGCTATTGAGTGACGTAGGGATATGTATTTTTTTTTTTTTTAGAAATGGCAGTAGTTAAAAAAAAACTAAATTTTATTTAAAAAAAATATTACTAGATTTAACATGACGTTCAATTAAAAAAGCTACGTCACATTGTAGATAATATTACGAAAAATAATTATTGTAAATTTTAACTAAATCAGGTGACTAGATCGGGAGATATCATGTACACCATTTTGAAAAAAGTTGGTTCGAGAAAAATCCAATAGAAAAAAAGGATGACGTCAGCGTCTTTAAATCTTTTTTTTTTTTAATAACCTTTAGTCTGCGATTCCTGAACCGTACGTCTTCTATTGTTGCTGTGATGTCCTCTGATTCCATTTGATCTCCTCTGATTTTTTGAAAATTTCAGGGTGGCGTAATCCTTTAAGAAAGGACGTCTATAATCTAATGGTTTTACTGTAATCAATGATGGAATTTTGTTTTTAATAATTATGAAATAAAAAAGTTTGTTTTGAACAATTGTTATTTTAAAACATTATAATTTTACAACAGTGTAACAGGTTATCAAAATGCGACTACAATAGGAGCCCTAATCCGAATAAGCTTATCTCTCCCCTTGTTTTATCGCTGGATTATCCGCTAGCGAAAGAGTGAACGTGCGTCCGACTGAAAAAGGGTCTACGTATCCTGTCACATCCAGGTAACGAATAACGTCATTCGTTAATTGTGTCGTTAAACATAAGCTCGTCATCACGGTGAAAATAAATAAAAGCTATTTTCATCCCTTTAGATGTGTTTGAACAAAAATAATAAAACATGTAATTGAAATCAATTTCTTATTATTATTTATTTAGTGTTTCCTAAGCAACGGTGTAAAACTCCATTTTAAATATATAATATGAATTTAACGTCCGTTTTTTTAAGTTTTATTATTTTTAATGTAAATGTCATGATTCGCCTAGCTAAGACATTATTCATCATCATCATCATCAGCTATCCCTCGTGTCCGAGGAAGACTGTCCTTCACGGTTGTGGGTCCGCATGTGACTGAAGAGCCCGATCCTGGACCCACATACTTTGGGGCATCTGGGGCAGGGGAAGGCTCCTGTAGTGGAGCCGTCACCGTCTCCCAGGGGTCTCTCCTTTCTCCTCCTCCTTCTCTCAGCGGCGTCGTCTCTGCGCTGTGCTTCAGAGTCTTGTGTGCCTTTATGTACTGCTGTTCTCCACCTAGGTCTGTCCTCTGCAGTCTTTTCCCAGTAATCACACTCGATGCCAGTTTTTTGGAGGTTTCCTTTAAGGGAGTCCCTAAAGCGCTTCCTCTGACCACCGTGTGAGCGTTTTCCTTGGGTAAGCTGAGAGTACATAATCTTTCTTGGTAAATTATTAAATGTTTATCAAATCATGTCTAATTTTTCAGTTATATTCAAATATTTAATATTGCTTTTGCAAGGTGAAATATATCATTCCTAGATAATATATTTTATTAGGATTTCTAGAATATAAACATTTTTATTTGTAATAATCCCTTTATTACTTTTGTGCATAAATAGTATTACTAGTCTAAAATAACCATATTTTCAAATGTTATTATTACAATATTTATGATCGCTAATTAGAATAAAATTTGAAGATTTAAAGAATTCAGATTTCAAGAAGATTTCATAAATGGTGGAGCGGCAACCAAGAAACGGTCACGAAATTCTGGCAGACCACAAGCAAGATGGTCTGATGATATCAAAGTGGGAAGGAGGTCAATGGCACAGAGTGGCGAAGGATATATATGGTAAAGTGATGAAAGTCGGAAAGGGAGGCATATGCCTAGCACTGGATGATGATGATTCTGATAATGAAAAGTAGGAAGCAAAAATATGTAAATTTAATTTGACAAAATTAATTGAAGATAAAAAAATAGGTCATTTAAAAATAATATTGCTGATTTTCTTGATGAAAATGTATGCATTTATACATACAAAAAATACTCCATTGTTTTGGCCGTAACACTATGATAATTAAACATTCTGAACTGTTATTTAAAAACTTTGTTTCATGTATCACAGTTGTATTTTTATTTTTCGCTTTATTTTTTATTAATAATATATCAAAATCAATAAACAAATATAAAAAAAAATACATTATTGCAACACCTGATGGTGTCAACAAATGTTGTAGAAACAGCTGTCGCGAAAAATAAAAATACAACTGTGATACATAAAACAAAGTTTTTTTAAATGAACAGTTTATAAAACAAATAGGTCTTGACGATGAGTTTCGCAACCCGCGTCTCTCGCGGGGGCGAAAACAGAAGGATAGAGTGCCGCATCGATTTAAGTGTGGCAGTTCATTATTTTTGCCTACCCTTTCGGTGAGACGGCGTGGTGGTTAGCTAGTTAGTTAGAAAAAATACTGATTACTTACAGTTTTCTTTCACAGTTTTTTTCCTTGTTTAGGTAAGGTTACGTTCAATTTATAATAAATTCTTATAAACTTTAAATTCATTTTATTCATTACTGTTTTGTTGTAATTCTTTTTTAAATCTGAATAACGTCAATTTCATATTTTCAATAAAGATGTGGGTAGAGGATATTACGTACAGATCTTCCTGAGATAGTGCTACAGCCTATATTGACCCTTGGCCTCCGTCAACTTTTACCTCCAGCAGCCCTCAGCAGTCGTCCTCCAGTTCGGCACCCATAGAAGTTGGGCTGCATCATTCTTTACTTCGTTCTCTCACCTCAGCCTTAGTCTTCCCACCCTTTTTCTTCCGCCCGGGTGTTCAGTCATAATGCGTTTGGGGACCCGTGAGTTCGTATACAAGTCCAGCCCATTTCAATATTTGTAGCTTTATGTGTGTGGAGATGTTGAGGGTCTGATTTTTATTTATAATTACGTACAAATGATTTAGTGTTTTTCGATTAAAATCAATTGGATTTTTTACTGATTATTTGTATAATATACGTATTAAATAAATAAAAGACATTACGCTCTTACAAATAATATTTATTGAATAAATATAAATAAATAACTTAAAAATAAAATAAATTCTAGTTTTGGTACCTACAAGATGTATACACAAACATTCATGATGAAAATAATTGGAAAAGCGAAGAGTGAAAAATAAAAATAAATGATTAATTCCATAAACCAAATTCCAAACGATCGTGTTTTCAGATAATAAACTTGCTCATGCGGTAATGAAAATAACGGAGAAAATGTTTAATATATTGCACATTTGAAATACCAAGAATTAAATCTGTTCACTGAACTAGAAATATGGCGTTTTGAAAAACAATGGGTTTGCTTCGATTAGTGGGGCATTACTAAGTAATTTATTGTTTCGTGAACGATTATGTAAAACTACATATTAAATCATTAATATGAATGAAATGGTCTGTTTTCTAGAAGTATTATTATATTTTATGGGAATGACATGTTTCGCCTATTATAGATATTTCATAATGCCTTAACATGGCGAAACTTCAAGTAAGCAGAAGTTTTCATTCGTATTAATTAAAAAAACATGACTAAGTTATTAATTTATGATTGTATATTTGCAAACATACACATTCACTGAAGTTTTCCTTTGAGAACAAGTTTGAAATAATAATATTCGGATATATTACGGAATATAACTATTGTATAATAAGACAAGTTCGGTTTTACAATCACCAAAATGAACATGTTTTAAGAAAGTCTATTTGTGCCAGAAATCTTCTATTTAAAAATATTTACAAGAGCAAGTATTCTGTTGTAATAAAAAAAATGATAAATATTATAATTTACGAATGAATGACATTTTCTTAAAGAAAAAAAATATTTTATTTAAATACAATTGTTTAATTTTTTTTCGAATAATTTTTGTATATTAAAAAAAAACACAATTATTTGGATTTTGTTCAAGTAATTATATTTGGTTTGCCATTTCGGGGTTACTTGTGACTTCGAAATTTCCATTGTTCTGATGATTAAGGTATATAGCGTTGATATCCATATTGGTTGGGACTATTATAGAACATTGATTTTCTTATCAGACCTGTCAAAGAAAGGAGAAAAAAAAACAAATTACTATTTTATTCAACTTGTGAAAAGCGAAGGGGCGTAAGTGAATATATATGACTAATTCTAAAAACAGTTTAAATATTTTTTAAATAAGTTTTCTGATGTCCCGGATATCAAAGCGTATTTTTTTTGCAAATTAAATATTAAATGTTTGCTATTTCCCAAAATTCACTTACGCCCCTTTGTGACATTAAATATGGAATAAAAATGTTAATAATTTGAAAAAAGCACAACTGTTAAACGTTAATTATTTTATAACAACAACAACAAACCATCACGCCGTTTCCCCGCAGAGGTAGGCAGAGAGAATGGACCGCCACACTACTCTATCCTGGCACACCTCTCTAGCTTCCTCCACATTCATACATCGAGTCATACACGCACGTCGATTCTTCCGGCTTCTGACATGACCAACTTTTAATATTTGATTAATTTGGTCATGCCATGTTTTCCTCGGTCTACCTCGACTCCTTACTCCATTAACATTGTTAACGTATACTTTTTTAACCATTCTTTCTTCACCCATGCGCTCCATATGTCCGAACCAACGAAGCGAACCTTTCATAATTTTGTTCATAATACCTTCTTTCGCTCTACACTCCTTCCTAATATCAGCATTTGAGATTCTGTCGTACATCGTTCTACCACACATACGTCTTAGGGACCTCATCTCTACCGCATTTATTATGCTATTTTATTGTTATTAAAAATAATAATATGTCTTTTAAATAATATACAATTTTAAAATAGTATTATTAAAGTAAAAGTTAATTTAAATATGTTTGTTTAAATTAAATAATTAAAATATTCTACAAGGAAAACATGTTCCAAAAATTTTAAGGTTTCGTTGGAAAATGTGGAAAACATTTGCGGATGTCGACGTTGTTTTTACGACGACGTACGAGTATGTTGGGAAGCTCATCTATCGCTATTTTATTCTTACGTGAATTCTACACGATACAAAAGACAGTGTCACAATCATACTGTCATTGTCGGGAATCGAACCCGGAACCTTCGGTGTGGTAGTCATAGGTCTTGCCACTCTGCCATAGATATCGTCGTGAAATAAAGTTTGTTAATTATATTTTTAGTGATATCTAATTGTATGAGACAAGACCATTTATATATTTTTTATTTATTTATATATTCTGGTAAGTTAATATTACATATCAATCTGATTGTCCATATGGCATTAAGCAGTGAATGAAAATCTAGTATCACAGAAGGCAGCAATTAGAATAAAAGGCACAAAAATACGAATGACTTAGAAAAAGACTCATGTCCAAAACTGAACGAATATCATAAAATAAAACGACGTTTTAAAAACTACTTCCACTTTTGTCTTTATTTCGATAGCGATAGGTTTTGCACAGGCTCTCTGGCTTCAACATACTAGTGACACTGTTATAAACTTACTTCTGTGTATACATGAAGATCAGAAGTGGTATGTTAACCTTGTATAATTTTGTTAGATTATATACGAACATTGATATCAAATGAATTATATAAAATTTAAATAATTATAATTTTGATATTAATTACTTTTAAATTTTCTTTAAAAAAGGAATTTAAATTAATTGCAGCTAACATTAATAAAAATAAATGTTTTAAAAAAATCGTTATAGAATAAAGGATGGAAAAAATAATGGCAAGGCCAACCAGCGGAACAAGAAAGATGAAATTTATATTTATCTTCAGAAGCGTTAAAAATAAATATGTAAATTTTTGTACCTACGTAAAAGAGTAAGCATCACTTTTGATCCATATTTAAAGGAGTAAGTTTATAGCAATATCACTAGTCTGTCGCTGCCAGCGAACCTGGTGAAACCAGTCGCTGTCAAAATAAATACGAAAATTGAAACTGTTCTTTTAAAATCAAAGTTTTATTTCATTATTATTTAAAATAAAAGTTTTATGAATTTAGAATAATTTATAGTGGAGTTGTGCAAAATCAGGTTTTAACATATTTAAATGAATGAGTACTCTCCACGTCAACAGACTCCACAGAACCACGATAGTAACCATTTGGGACTTCAAACTTATGTTTCGTATTTGCGTCGCCTCCGTAGTTATAAACTACCTTAAAATTGTTGATAGGAATACTCCCACCAGACGGTTTGA
This sequence comes from Lepidostoma basale, assembly GCA_022606425.2. Lineage (NCBI taxonomy): Eukaryota > Metazoa > Arthropoda > Insecta > Trichoptera > Lepidostomatidae > Lepidostoma > Lepidostoma basale. The sequence goes on along the minus strand of JAHDVF020001031.1, from coordinate 19,666 downwards.
AGTAATCATTCGAATTAAACTTTTTATGTTTCAGCTTATCAAATTCGTATTGATCAACATCGTCTTTATAATTGTTTTGTGGTATTTTAACCGGCGCGTCATCATTTTCAATTGAAGTTGACCAGTGAAACATTACATTATTAGGGTCATTATATGAGTTTGTTGTAGCTGTTTCTATATCAAAATGTTTAACCATTATAGGCTCAAAAATCAGCTCTTCTTTCTCTCTGTATTTAAGCCTTTTTTCAGGATTTGAATCACTCCCTAATAACTTAAAATTTAAAGCTTCTTGAGAAAAGTCTGCTATTTTATCCTTTGAAGAACTAGTGTCTAACTGTTTGCTCCACATTGGAGTCTCTTTCTGAATACTGCTTCTCATCATTAAATTATTGTTGATGAGAGGATTAAACCCAGATGTGTACTTGTTCTCATTAGTATCTTTTTCAAATTTAAAGTAATCTTTATGAACACTCCCAAGACTCTTTGTCTTGTGAGTTGAGTTGAGTGAGTTGACTTGAATATTACTATTTGTTATTTGAGGGTTATTTAAAATTACTGTTTTACCTAATTTATAAAATTTATTATATTCATTCTTCGAAGGAATATAAACATCATCAATTGTGATAGGTTTCATGTCAAAAGTTTTATTAGTTGGACTTAGGAATACCGTTTCGGCGTCATCAAAAAACGAACTGATTTTTTTTGTTACGACTTCTGTTTGGTTATCATTTTTAAAATGTTCATCCCACGAGGATATGGATTTAAGAGAAAGTGGTTTAAAACTCATATCACTTGGAATAAATTTTTGATTATCACTTTCGCTGCGATAATTAGAATATGATCTCTCGTTAATATTCTTACTTGCATCCCTGAAAATTATATTTTGTCTTAATCTCCTAGTTGGTTTTGTCTTCACAGGACTTGAATCTAAATTAATATCTCTTTCGTTGTAACTCCTACGTGGTCTATTATCAGGCGTATTTTTGCTATTTCGCTTGTTCCACGTTTTGCTTTTAGACTTAACCGGATAAGCATATATCTTGATGTCATCTGTGTCAGATCTTTTATTCAATACATCTGTTTTACTGTAAATACCTTCGCTTTGATACATACCATCCCATCTTTTTGAAGCTGGAGGCTGGCTGTAGACGTTGGTCACGTTTGGATTGTGGATTTCTGCTATTCCTTGGGAGTACTGCCCGGTAGCATCCTGGCTGGGGTCTACGTGTATTGGCTGCTGCAGTATGTCGTGGTTCACTCCTAGCGTTGGTGCTCCATAGATATCACCTTGATACCCCCCAACAGGCATGGAGTAACCAGGGTGGGTCCCAGCGCTTAAGTCAAGTGGGTATGAGTATGGCTGATGTTGCATTATGGAGCTGAAAGCAAATAAATAAATCATTTTCATGAAACATTTTTTCACCAATCAAAACACATTTTTTTCCATATTTGGGTTCATTTGTCTTAAAACGTTTTATTTATTTATTAAGGATAATAACAATGATTGTAATACATATAAAGAAAAACAATCACATGGTACCACAGGTATAAATGTTTAGAAGATTGAAAGAAAAAGAGGGATGGACAATACAGTTTTGATAGATGAGACGGAGAGATGACAGGGTCAGATGAGAGAGATAGAGAGATGACAAGAGATAGAGAGATGAGAGGGAGAAATGATAGGAAGATATGTGAGTGAGAGATGAGAGGAAGCGATGAGAGGGAGAAATGAAAAGGAGAGATCAAATGGATATATGAGAGGAAAAGACAAAATGAATAGTTGTGAGGGACAGATGATAGGTAAAGATGAAAGCGAGTGATAAGAGGGAAAAATATGAGGGAAGATGGGGGAGAGAAAATAAATGGAAAGATATAAAAGAGAGGAGATAGAGGAGAGTCAGAGGGAGAGATAAGATATAGATAGAAATGAGAGGAAGAGGTGATAAGGAGATATGAAAGGAAGAGAAGGAGAGATGAGAGGGATAGTGGGAGAGAATTTTTAATGCTGTTATATTTAATCATACGTAAAACTTATTAATTAACATCACAGACCCCTCACACAATAGTCTGATGACAGAAGAGAAAATGCTAATGGCTGGATGCAGAAGGCATAATATATGCATCTGGGGAGAAATATGGGGAAGAGAGAGGAGAAATATGTCCAGTAGTGGTAGTAACCTCCTGTACCTATATACTTACTGTCTAAGTAAGTATATAGGTACAGGAGGGAGGGAGGAGACAAAATGCAGGATGGGGAAAATAAGGAAATTTATTTAATGTGTGGACTAAGGAAGGTAACATAGAAAGTTTATTCTATATATATTTAAGAGAAGAAAAAATCATGCAATTGAACTAAGCAGGAGGAGGACGAGGTCCGGCATTGCGGATCAGTGTCCCCTCCCCCAAGCAAGATAATCGGCACCCCCTCAAAGGGGCAAGTGACTTCACAAAACGGCAACTTCCGGTCGAGGCGATTGGCCGAGGTTGAAATAATAATAATAATAATAATAATAATAAAATAAAATAAGCAAGAAAAAATAAACAATTTATAACAGTAATAACAATAATAAAAACACTAAATAATAAACTCGGATCAGGAGCAGCAGCCCCAGAGATAACAAAAACTCATAAAATAAGAAGAGAAAATAATAAGAAGAGAAAAGAAAATTCAACGCCTCAAAAGCCTCCTCCTGTGCATGATTTCTTTTTTATTCTTTCTCTTACATATGTTATTTACGTATGAATTGTGTATTTTCTTTGGCTGTTGTATTGCTATGTGTGTACGGCGGGACATCGAGGGAGAGTAGCGTAGCTTTAATGTGATCTGGGTCCCCCTTGGTTGCAAATATATTTATTATTATTATTTTTAACGTAAGTCCCGCATGGACGGGGGACGGGCCTAGGGAGTGCACGAGTGAAGCTGACGAAAGGCGCCGCTGCGCCTATAACATCTTCGGGTAAGCGGAGGGAGCCCTCTATGGCTCGGCCATATATATATAAGTACAATATATAGGTGTAAGTCACGTGGTAGCAACTGAGAAATACCTCTTTGGATGCAATTTAGTTATAGCGAATTCGTGAATTTTTATTATTATTTTAAATAATTTTCGTGACCAGTGATGAAAGAATAGTATTGTTTAATTAGTGATCATAAAAATAAGCTATGCTTTTAAATTAATAAGTTTTAAATATGAGTAAATTTTTTAACAGAAAAGTGGTGTCTTTGATATAACTTTCCCTCAATATTTCATATCGTTTAAATTTAAACGCAGCATTTGATACTAAAGTTTATTAGTTAGTTATCCAGCTAGAACAATGCCAGAGGCAATAAATATCGAATCCATGACTATAAAAGGAATTCCAATATTATGTAAATTGATTTTGTAGGTATGAACCTTTGTTACGTGTTATTGTATTACAGGTAAATTTAAGGGTCGATCAAAAGGGGTCGGGTTAACCCTAACTTTTCGATTTGGGAACTAAATTCAACTCGATATCCATACCTCGTTATTCGAGAAATTTATACAAGTATTTCTTTGGGGTTAAATGAACAAAACGTAAACGCAATAATGTACTCAGTCAGAAGTAAAATTGAATTTTGTATTATTGATAATTTAATGAACCATTATGTTTTTTTTTTATGAAATAAAGAGGAACAAGAATTGTTGACATTTTCGAGGGTATTTTTATCAAAGCCAGCATATTTTTTTCTGCCAGTCACCAGAATCATCATGCCATTGGTGATGCCTATTGAGAGAGCAATCAGATGGTTGAACATGAACATGAGATCTACTCGTACATCTTTCATACAGGATGCGGCAGAATTACATCCTTTTTTTTAAACTTAATGAAACCCATTTTATGAATCCGAAATTTTTTATTTGTTTTTTATAAAGTAGAAACATACCAAAGGTTTTTTTTTACTTAGTTTTTGGAGATCAAATCAAGTAGGTGATGTCCTCCGTTCTCCATACCCTGAGTAAACCGATTTTTGGCGTTTGTCATGACTCTTGCCAGCACATCAGGCGTTATCTTGGTAATTTCTTCCTGGATGTTGGTATTCAAATCTTTTAGTCTCATTGTAAGGTTCACATAAATACGGAATTTCTGTTACGAGGTGGCGGTTTTGAGGGAACACTTCCCAGAGCACCTCATCTCAATTAGGGGCGATTTGGAGTGGCCGGCCCGCTCTCCCGATTTGTCCCCTTGTGATTTTTTTCAGTATGTTTTTTGGAAATCCCGTGTTTATGTGAACCGTCCAGGGACCCTAAAAGATTTGAAGACCAACATTCAGGAATAAATTTCCAAGGTAACGCCTGATATGCTGGCAAGAGTCATGACAAACGCTAGAAATCGGTTTAATCAGTGTATGGAGAATGGGGGACGTCACCTACCTGATTTGATATAAAAATTAAAATAAAAATTTTCAGATTCTTACAATGGGTTTTATTAAATTTTGAAAAAAGGAATTTATGCTGCCGCAACATTAAACATCCGTTCGAAAAGTAGGCCTCAACGGCAAACGCACGCTCTTCACTGTTTCAACGCATGATACCAATTAAACTATGTTACAACCAAATTTTATAGTTTTGCCTCTCGAACAAGACTACTAGCGCTCTGCTACGACATTAATTGACTGAATGGCAAGCATTTAAAAATAATGAAGTTATTATATAAAATCGATTTTTATAAAGTATCCTCAGAAGGCAAATATTCTATTTTTCTCAACAAATCCTATTGTCCAACTATTTTTCATGCATTCCTGGTATTGTACCTGTTTTCATATAGATGCTTTAAACTTTGTATATGTTAAATAATCTACAGTTTTGGCTAAAACACTACGATAATTCAACATTATTACCTGTTTTGCTTTTGAAACACTGTTAGATATACTATCACAATTTATTAATTAATTTCTAAAAAATTGTCACGACAGCTGTTTTGCCAACCTATGGTTGCATTATCAGGTGTTACAAACAATTGTTGTTTATAACACTTAATGATGCCAATTTAGGTTGGCGAAACAGCTGTCGCGACAATTTCATGGAAATTCGTTAATATACTGTGATGCAAAATTTGATAATGCTTCAAAATTAAAACAGGTAAAAAATATGTTTATTATGTCCATATTATTGTGTCATCATATGATAAATCAACAGACGTTTCTTTCTTAAAATTTGTATTTCTCTAACATTATCAGTGTTTAGAATGAAAGGTTAATAATTGCAGGTGATATGAATGGTTGGGTGGGAATTCGAAGGAGTGGATATGAGGATTGCCTGGGAAGGTTTGGAGATAGAAGAATACATGACAATAGAAGGAGACTGTTTGGAGTGTGCATGGATTGGAGTCTCTTTGTATCCAACTCTTTTTTCGATCATAAGACAATCCAAAGATCCCGAAAATCTCAACAAGATGGTTTAAATACATGTAAAGAATGAGTGAAAACAGAATGATGAAGAAGATATATGTAAACGGCGTGAACGGAACTAGAAAAAGAAGAAGGCCGAGGAAAACGTGGCATGATCAAATTAATCTAATATTAAATATCGGTCACGTGAGGAGTCGGAGAAATCGAGAGAAGAATATCAGAACAGAACGCTGTGGCGTTCCATTATTTCTGCAACCCCTCCGGGGAGACGACGTGATGGTTATTTAGTTAGTTAGTTAGGTATCAGTATTTTTACAGGCACGTCAATTACCCAGCTTTTACATAGCTAACAAATAATTTAACAAATTTGGTAGTGACGTTTGGATCTCTACTCTAAAGCTATAATAATTAAGAGTTTACCTTCCTCCAAAGCTTTCCATTAGCTTTTTGATTGCCATTGACCCAGTGACCAAGAGAGCCAGTTTGCTGGCCATGAACGCCTTGAACGTGAGGAGGGCGACGGCTGCTAAAGCCACCATCATGGAACTGGCAGTTTTGATTCCAAGGAACAAGGGCAGGATTACTTGCATCACCTTCTTGTTCCCGTGCCCACCTGGAGGCTTGCTGCCAGGACGCCCTGAAATAAATAAATTAAAAAATTATTGGGGTGTGAAAAAAAATTTAATATTCTTCTTTTAATTGAACATCTTGCGAGTTTTTATGCAGGATATCAACTTTCTTCTTGTGATAAAGACGACCAGCCTTCTCTCCATCTCTTTGGTGGTCGTCCTGGTGGATGACGGCCCTCTGGAGTCTCGTGCGTCACGATCTTAGTAATATATGCTGGATCCATCCTCTCAATGTGGTCCCTCCAGAATCGTCTTCTCTGCCTACTTCATCTCACTATGTCTTCAATTTTGCAGGATCTGAGATATTTTTCATTATCCTGTCTCTTAGGGTTCTCCCCACGATAGGTTGAAATGTTCTCGTTTCTGCTACTCTATGGTTGGTTCTCACAGTGTTTGCTCATTCTTTGATTCCGTTAGTATGTGGATGGAATAAGAAGTCGAGATAAACGAAGGAAGACATGGAATGCTCAAATTAACCAATTACTGAAAGGCGGCCATGTTCGAAGTGGGAAAAATTGACGAGTGTGCGTGTCACGGTGTGTGAATGTATTGTAGAAGCAACGCGAGAGTTATGTTAGGATAGAACAGTGTAGCGGTCTATATTCAATGCCTAACCCTTCCGAGAAATGGTGTAATGGTCAGTTAGTAAATTTATTTGTTATGTGATATTTTTTTAAATAAATAAAACAGTTTTATTTTACATATTTTAGGATCTTGACTATGTCATACTAATGTGAATGGAATTTTTTTAAATTAATGTTTCTTGAACAATAAATTAAAACTCCATATTAAATAATTAAGTAGTTTTATGATAGTTTATGGTAATGACATGTTTCGCCTTTCTAAGTCATTATCAAATGTCTAAGAAAGAATTCATAATTTTATAATGCCTTTAGAAAGGCGACATGCCTTGAATGACAAACTTTGACAATTGATAATGCCTTAGAAAGGCAACACAATTTGTTTCTATAAATTATTTTAAAACTGCTATAAAATATACGTTTTCAATCATTAATGATTTCTTTATAAAATCCTTATTTTGATTTTATTAGAATATTATTAACAGATGAAAAAATAGTATCATAAAACTCATAAGACTCTACTGATAGCCTGGACATATACAAAGAATGAGAAATTATTTCAGAAAATAATTACTAGATATCCGGGGGGGTAGAAGAGGAATTGAGTAGCCCAGGCTGCAACCATCAACAGGCCATTAGGCTTATAAAAAGAATTTCTATCTTATTAAAAATATTTTTTCTTTCATCGAAAATATAACTAGTATGCTAATCAAAGGGAGGAAATGAAAATAAATTAGAACTTTCTAATTTTAACATAACATCCACCCTCATTTTGCTCTTTCGCTAACACGTTAACTTTCATTTTATTCAACTTCTCACAACAACTGCCAACATATGAATACTCTTATGCCCACGCATTTTCTATCGCCGAAACCTTCAATATCATTAATGTAACTTCAAATACATATCTCAACGCTTCGGTAATAAGACTTTATATTTGCGTAATTTTAATTCAATAGTTACAGGATATTTATGTTCATTGTTTGAGTACGAGTATTATGTAAATGAAAACATCTGTTTTCTTATAGTTTTTTCATATACTATCTTCTTGGAGTGCTGTTTTTGACCTTAGTTTTTTTCTATTGTTATTATTAAACGATTACGGAAGTAACTAATATTCAAAATTATTACGGGAGATTACGGGAGTAACTTATATTGATCGAGTGGTGGTCTATGGGATAGAACGCTTGGCTCCTGATCCAGGGGACATGGGTTCAAGCCTGGACACGACCAGATTCCTTCTTCATAATAATGAGCTATTTTCTGCTCACATTGAAGATTGTAAAATAAATTCTAATAACATTGATTTTAATCCTTGATATTAGTCATTAAAATAAAAATTACTAAATATTGTTAAAATTTTAAGAAGGATTAATTAATTAATATAAATTAAACTATCAATTTTATTATAATTTATTGAAATGACACATTTCACCTTTCTAATGCATTATAAAATATCGAAATTTAAAGATATGATGGAGTGTTACATTGATGGAGTGTTACATAATTTATTCAAGAAACAATAACTTGAGTGATAATTGAACAATAAGAGATTATTTGAATTTATAACTTTCTAGTGTCATGATTTTTGAAAAGCAAGAAACCATGACAGTCTGCAACATTAGCGTGAATGGTAAAAATTTGGAGTAAGTTGAGTTCGTGTATTTAGGTAGTATGTTTACAAGAGATGGGCGAGTGGAGAGGGATATTGAAAAAAGGGTTGGGGCAGGCAACAAAGTGAATGATGCACTTAAAGTTGTCATCGCAAACAAAAACCTACCCAAAGAAGCTAGAATGGCAGTGCACAATGGTGTTCTTCTACCGACCGCGACCCTTATGTATGGAAGCGAAGCATGGAACCAGTCATCCTTCTTTTGCCAGCAAAAGAAGGATGGAAGTAGAATAAATGCAAAAGAAATGAGATCTCTTTGACGAATGTGTGGATACTCTGTGTATGATAGAGTGTCGAATAAAAATATAAGAAGTGAATGCGGTGCGAATGTTGGTGTCATGAACAAAATAATGAAAGGATCATTAAGATGGTTTGGACATATGGAAAGAATGAATGAAGAAAGAATGGTAAAAAAAATATATGTTAATGATGTAAATGGAACTAGAAATAGAGGAACACCAAGGAAAACGTGGCACGATCAAATAAATGAAATATTGAATATCGGCCATGTGAGGAATCAGAGAAATCGACGCGCGTGCATGACACGATGTATGAATGTTGAGGAATCGAGAGAAATATGTCAGGAAAGAAAAGTGTGGGAGTCTATTCTTTCTGCCTACCCCTTCGGGGAGACGGCATGATGGTTAGTTAGTTAGTTAGTTTTTAAACAAAACAAGCGATTTTCTAGAAATTTTATTATAATTAATTGGAATGACACGTTTCGCCTTTCTACTGCATTTTTAATGTGGAAATTTACAGACGACGTTTTATAATGCTTTGGAAAGACGAAACATGTCACTCTCATGATTATATTAAAACTTCTATAAAACAGACCTTTTCATTCTTATTTGTTCAATGATAATTGAACAATAAGAGATTATTTGAATTTCTAAATTTTAAGTGTCTTGTGACCCGTTTAATGATGTATTTTTTACCAATGCGCTTCTTAGTATCTTAGATAATGCCTCATCGATCAACGTCTTATAAAAAATAAAAAAATTATCTAGTATTTACAACCAATTGAAAAATATCATTTAAAAAGCTGATGTGAAGATAAATACATTCGTCGTAACTGAAGCAAACAGAACTGCAGTTACATCCGCTTGCATTTTTGATTTATGCATCCGACCCGCATGCGATACGCCGCTCAGACCATAGCAAATACCCGTATCAAGTGCATTTAGTGCTTAGCTGATGCACTTGCATTAGAATTTTCTAGAAATTATCACATTCGACCAAGAAAAGTTAATCGTTGACTTTCAAATGAAATAGACTATGTCCAAACATGCTACGCAAGGTTTTGTTCTGGCAAATGGTTATTTGTATATTTATTTCGTATATTTATTGTTTATCTACCAATGATGTAAAACTCTATTTTAAATAATTCTTCTTCTTCAAGTGCCCTGTCGGGTCCCCCCAACGTTGGCGAATCTGTCTTTGTCCTGCGGCGCTCGGAACAGCTCCTCAACACTTCGGATGCCGGTCCACTCCTTCACGTTTCGCAGCCAGGACTATTTTCTCCTTCCGGGCCCTCGGCGTCCCTCAATTTTCCCTCCAATATCAGTTGGAGAAGGTGGTACTTTTCCCCACGCAGTATATGACCCAAATATGAGATCTTTCGAACCTTGATAGTTGATAACAATTCCCTGTCAACTCTAGCTCGCCTCAGGACTTCGGTATTGGTTACCATGTCTGTCCAAGGAACTCTGAGCATTCGGCGATGGAGCCACATTTCAAATGCTTCCAGTCTGTTCATTGAGTTAACTTTCAGGGTCCAAGTTTCACACCCGTACAATAAAACAGACCACACATAGAATTTGATCATTCTCTGGCGGAGTTCCAATTCTACGTTATCATTGCAGAAAAGTGATTTCATTTTATTAAACGTAGCTCTTGCTGCCTCAATTCTGCATCTTATCTCCACATCTGGGTCAAAAGATTCCGCTAGTATGCTGCCGAGGTATTTAAATTTGTCCACCCTTTCAACGTTACGGCCGTTCAAATGCAATACTGATCCACTGAAGTCAAGCCGTCCGAATATCATCCATTTGGTTTTGCTGACATTTATTGTTAGCCCCAATCTTTCACCGGACTCGTCAACAAGATTAAGGAGGTCCTGAAGATCGCTGAGACTTTCAGCTAATCAAACAGTGTCGTCGGCATATTTTATATTGTTTATCACAACGCCATTAATTTTCAGTCCTTTCTCGGTGTTGATGAGGGCTCGTTTAAAAACATAGTCGGAGAAGTGATTAAATAACAATGGAGAAAGGATACAACCCTGTCTCACACCTCGCTGGATGGTAATTGCGTTAGACTTCTCGTATCCGTGTCTTATTTCGGCTGTTTGGAACCAGTACAGGTACAGGTTTTTAATAAAATTTAAATCTTTAAATAATTAATACCGATGAAAATGTATGTTTTAAAGATGCTGTTTTTTTATGGAATTGACATGTTTTTCACTGCTGAAGCATAATGTTCTCTCCACATTATTGAAAGCTCACGTATTAACACTGTGAAATCTCATTGAAATTTGAAATTTGGATAATTTCTAACACTGTTTAATTCGTTTAGTCTGTTATAATTTATACATTTAATTTGATTTTTGTTTTTAAACTTTCTTGATTCGGGTTAAAATTTAATTATATATGTACATCTGAGGATGCAGGAGGTCACATCCAAAACGCGTTGTTTATAATATTGTATTTCTGTTTAAAAAAATCCCGGGTTCGATTTCCAGCGAAGGCAGTGTGATTCTCATACTCTCTTTGATCTGACGTAAAATTCACGTTGGATACGAATATCATGAAAATCCATATAAAATCTAAAAATAATGATTCTAATAGTAATAATTAATTGTTCTTGAATAAGAGTAACTTAATTTCAGTTAAATATTCGGCCATTACTTCTGTTTACACCTACGGAACGTCGGCATAGTGGAAAGTTAGTTACGAGTAAATCAAATATTCGACATTGATATATCCATATATTTTGTATGAGTTACATGTTTTGTCTTGCTATGGAATGTATCAAATTACCGATAAAATATAAAAAAATAATATCAATGAAAACGTCTGTCTTCTTGAAGTTTATTTAATTTCATATGAAATGACATGTTTCGCCCTTCTAAGCCATTATCAAATATTGTCAAAACAAACAATTGGTAATGCCTTAGAAGGGCAAAACATTTCATTCCATATTAAATTTAATATAACTCCTAGAAGACAGATATTTTGATTTAAATTAATTATTAAATATGGAGTTTTACATCATTGTTCAAGAAACAATAAAGAATGAAATTTTTTAATATTATTCTTTATTCCTTCTGATATAATTGACCAATAAGTTATGTAATGCACTAACTAACTAACTAACTAACCATCACGCCATTTCCCCGGAGAGAGGATGGATCGCCACACTGGTCTGTCCTGGCATAACTCTCGGGCTTCCTCTACATTCATACATCGTACCATGCACGCACGTCGATTATTCCGACTTCGAATGTGGCCGCTTTTTAGTAATTGATTAATGTGGTCATGTCATGTTTTCCTCGGTCGTCCTCGGCTTCTTTTTCCACTTACGCTGCTTTTGTACAACTTTTTAACCATTATACTCTCATCCATTCGCACTATTTAATTTTTAATTTTAATTTGTATTTTGATTTGACTGTGTGGTGGAACGCCCTATCCACGAGGACCTGGCGTGGAAGGATTCCTCTCCTTCTCTTCCTCCAGTCCTCATCCTGGTCACGGCACCAAATGTGATGGAACGTCCTGTCCACGAGGACCTGGCGTGGAAGGATTCCTCTCCTTCTCCAGTCCTCTCCTGGTCACGGGACCAAATGTGGTGAATCGTCCTAGTCCGTGGGGAATTAATCCATCCTGGTCACGGCACCAAATGTGGTGAATCGAGCTGGGCACCAATCGTAACCCAGCCTTCATCCTTCCTGGTCATCATCACTGTGATGACCCCATCCTGGTCACGGCACCGAATGTGGTGAAATGACCTATCCGCGATGAACCTAAGCAGAATCCCTCCTAACCTTCCTCCGCGAATGGTGGAGCTTCCTCCAGTCATTCCCTCTTCATCCACCTGTACGGAGCTTACAGGTGTTTTACCTTACGCGAGTTGGCCTTCGTGATCGTCTAGAAATAATACCGTATGACCCTTCGTTATGACCGATGTAATTCAAGTCCTTTTATTTGGCGATTACTGATAATTTCATTCTAAAGCTAATCGTTCCTAACCCTTCCGAATATTCTAAGCAATCCTGACAAACCCACGTGTAATCAAACTATATGTCACTCAATATTTCCTAGGAACATCTAAACCAAACAACCTAAAATATCTCTAAATTTACAGAATATAATTCAGAATATTATCTCTAGAAAATGTGGCAGCCCTGGAAGAAACATTCACAAATAATCTGGAACAAATACGATGTACAGTAATTTAAATCAGAGCGTAATGTAATAATGATGCAATAAAGAACAGCTTCCTGAAAGGCACAGGTTATATAACAATTCAGTGTCAAAATATAATATATTAAGTATATAAGGAGTTGTGGGGGATAACTGGGATATAATAGTGTTAGTATCGCGTTGAACCAGTCTTTTCGTCAGACTGATGATTTTTCTCCACTGCTCCACAGCAGAATCGTCTGGGGACCAGACGATCTACCTCCCAACCCTTAATCAGTGGACCTGGGGATTCAAACCCATGAACCTGGCCATCACCCTATCGGGGGTTTCCGAAGATGGTCCACCTCCACCTGTCTGCCGTGGTCGTCAGCCAACCAAATTAGCTAACGCCTTGTGTACGGAGCTCGTGAAGCGATCAGAGCAAGTGTAGACGGCGCCAAGTTCAGCTATCTATCACCAGACTTCACAGCATCCTTCATGAGTATGGTCTATCTACAATGTCTGCACTTGCTGGGTCTTAGAGAGCGAGCTACACTCTAGAAGATATTCTACCATAGGCGAGGCAGTACGAGAGTAGACTTCCCAAGCTCCCTTCATATCATCTCTGTCGCAACCCTGTAGCTGTCATATAGTTGTCGTATAGACGAAGATCGAATTATATCTGTTAGTGAGCTACATTTCCCTAATTAGTGATCAATAATCGTTGGTTGTTTAGTAAGTGGTATATTAAATCGGGTCCTTTAAGTTGCCCGTATGTTAAACTTATTGTATTCTGCGTGCAATAAGGGAGGAAATCAATATAAGGGATACATGTATATTTAGATTCTGCATATGTATAAATACGTATGCATAAATACAAACATAATTATGATAGTCCTAAGACAAGTCAGTCTCAATTCCTGAAAGTAATAATTCTTAAATATAGACTTAGCTCTCGACCGCTCTGGAAACTGATTCTACTCTAGAATTTTTAAATCTGCAAATGCCGCACCCTCGTACCACTATACTTGTATACAAAATAAAATGAAGTTCTTGATAATTAGAACAACAACCAAAACACAACCCGAATTTTAATACTAGGAACGACCTCTCGACGCTAGGTCTGAAAATTCACTGCCTCGAGCTATCTTTCTCCCTGGCCTACTACCCCTCTCGGCTCAACTCCCCTCTCTCCCCTCTCTCCCCTCCCCGCGTCTCCCCTGCTCCCCGCCTAGACCTACCCCCACATGGTTAGGTGTTATATTTCCTAGTCATTTGAATTTATTTTCGTATTACGTCTGAATTCACGCATCTCTCTCTACGATGGTTCAATACCATCACAACTGGAACAAGTGAAAGAATATTAAATAGGCCCCACATCCAGCAGTGTAAGAAAAAGGGCGAAGAAGAAGAAGATAAATATTTATGTACAATATGATATCAATGTTGTCAAAACAACACTGTTCTTTTTATATTTAGTTTTTAGAACCTCGTGATTTTAGCGTAAAATAATACATTAATTGTTAAGTTACTTCGGCTTAAGCTGCTTTGAAATATAATCCAAACTCTAACAAATAAGCTTCTCGTAAGTTCTACGAGCATTATCATGCAAAAGCTTCCAGTTTAACTTAATGAACTTAACTGGCGTTAAAATAATTATAATCTGCTGATTTTATGATGTGATATTTATATAAATTTCTATTATATTAACTATTATAATTTTAAACCGTTTTAAATACGAAGTGAATATAGTACTAAAGATTAACTTCTTCTCAGTCACATTCCTAACGATTGAGGATCGTGTCCATCTTGTAAACTATTGACCATGGCACGCCATGTGCTCCTGTCACCCGTCAGTCTTCGAGCTGCAGCTAATGAGAGACCAGTCAGCGCCCTGATTTGATAGGACCAGCGGCTTGGGGGTCGTACTTGTGGTCGCTTTCCCTCTATTTTGCCCATGCTGATGAGCTTTTCAAGATTGTCCAGATTTCAAACACTTTAACACTGAGAGAACATTTGCGAGAGTCTTGCCCTGATACTCATATGGTCCGATCGACTTGTTTGTTCTTATTTTCGTCCAGGGTATATATCCTTGATTAATAAGTATATTTATTATTTAATATTAAACATATCATCCGTTATCCAGAAGTTTTATTAATCTATTATGGCTGACTTAATTTACCTTGCAAGGGCATCATAAATGTATCACTACTCTTTACAACAATACAATATTACTTCCAGAAATCTTTCGTTTTTATCTTCTTCGTTCTTAAGTTAATTAATATTTTATTATTTTAATATGTAATAGTAAATCAATATTTTTTTACAATTTTGCTATACTTGGTCACCGTGAAATGGCATTAACTTTTGGATATGGGATATTTCAACGATTTTAAAATAAAAAAATAATTGTTTGAAAACATTTGCAAACATAAGATTGTTATTTTGTACTGAAGAATGACCTTTAAACATAGTACAAAACATGATTTTGAAAAGTATTTTTTTTATTATTTTGTTTATTGTTTCTTGAACAATGTTGTAAAACTTCATATTAATCGTCAGTTTTCTAGAAGTTTTATTATATTTTATGAGAATGACGTCTTTTGTCGTCCTTCTAGGGCATTATTAAATGACAATATCAAATGACAATTATTTGATGATGCTTTAGAAGGTCGAAACATTTCATTCCCATAAAATATAATAAAACTTCTAGAAAACTGACGTTTTCTTTCGTATTAAATATTAATAAGTTAATTTTATTATTTGAACTATCATGGTTAGCTCATTGTTGATAATGAAAATAAATTTAAAAAATACGAAATCTTTTTAAAATGTGTTATATATAAAGTAAAGATCCACTAAAGTTTGTGTATTCGACCGGTTTCGGCAGGTCGCTGCCATCTTCTAGCATTCGTTCAATAGCATGTTAGTCGCATCCGTAATTATTGCTTTTTTATTAGGTATATAGAAACGAAAAAACTTAATTTACAAAAACATATTGTTTATACATAAACTATTATTTGAACTGTTCCGGACCTTTTTACACTTTTGGATTATTTAGAATAGTTATACTTCAACCCTCCACCATTTTCATTTCATATATAAGCAAAATTTTAAATAGAAGAAGGCAGCGAGCTGCCGAAACCGATCGAAGACAGTGGATTTAACTAAATATTATTTAAAAAAAGATTAAATTAAAAAAAAACTTTGTTTTATGTATCACAATTGTATTTTTGTTTTTCGCGACCGCTGTTTCGTCAACCTATGTTGACATTATCATGTGTTACAATAATTTATGAAATGACAAATTTTCGTGATTTTTCGAACCTTTATGTGTATTTGCTCCTCTGTCAATTTGAATATTTTCTTTGGTATAATTTTGAAGTTCTTGTCTGAGTTGAGTTAAATACCAAAATTTTTTAATTAAAAGAACGATTAGTTACTATTTACAGGAGAAAATATTCAAGGCAGAAGATTTAATAATAATAAAAACAAAAGTCGCGAAAAACAAAAATACAATTGTGTTACATGAAACACCTTTTTTTTTATTTCTTCTTCTTCTTCAAGTGCCCTGTCGGGTCCCCCCAACGTTGGCAATCACCTCGGCGAACCTGTCCCTGTCCTGCACCGCTCGGAACAGCTCCTCAACTTTCACTATTTTGGAGGGCTTTGAAGGGCTGCCCGGGACTAGGGGCCATTGTTGTGTTTCTCGCCATAGTGAATATCCTGGGAAAAGGTAATCAGAGTGGTTTCCCGTTGCCTTCTCTGATGGGTTTTTCTGTAGGGGTCACCTTCCCTTAGCTGGGGGGGTCCGGCTTTATGGCGCCGGACATTCGCCATTCGCCCACCCATTATCCACAATGACACTGATAGTAATGTCAGTGGCCACATTGCCCGGGGTTCGCGGGGCCTGAGAGACCACACTTTTTTAATTTAACGGTTTATAAAAAACTTTTTTTTTTTTAATATTCTAACGTGGATCCACAACATAATGTTTGGCGAATATATAAAATAATAATAATAATCAATTTCAAATGTAGTGAAAATCAGAAACTATAAATTGAACATGTCTTAATGGGTGTTTTATGTGTACCCAAAAATAAATTACTCACCACAAAATTTGCAAAAAAAATAATTAAATTTGTTCGCAAAATATTACCACGCCTACACGGTTGCAATATTTTAAGCGCCTTTACCAATAGTACTCGGAAAAACAATTTACGGAGAAAAAGTGTTCTGAACGCAATTTAAATCTGATATTGATTCAAAAATACCATCGACTGTCGCTCCCAGAAACCACTGACCACAAGGCTCGATTCAATTGCCAAGCGGACCATAGAGAAAATAACAATTTTCTTTAGCTCACTGAGCCCATAGAACACCTATTTAATCCACGCTGATGAGATAACATCAACTTTTCTGCGTATTTTGACGCGTAAATTATACTTCGTAACTGGGTTAACACTTTCAAGCATAGACTACAAATTAATTAGACTCAATAGAATAGAGGAAGAAGCGCAGTATAGAGAATCTTAGCGGAAAATCATCAAAGAGGCTAATATTCTTCAAGAGGATGGCCATAGGATGTAAGTAAGTTTATTATTTGGTCTAGTACCAACCCTTATATCAAATCAGTTTATTTACTCAAACTACATTACTAACTAACTAACTAACTAACTAACCATCACGCCGTCTCCCCGAAGGGGTAGGCAGAAAGAATGGACTGCCACACTTTTCTTTCCTGACATATTTCTCTCGCTTCCTCAACATTCATACATCGTGTCATGCACGCGCGTCGATTCTCTGACTCCTCACATGGCCGACATTCAATATTTGATTTATTTGATCGTGCCACGTTTTCCTCGGTCTTCCTCTATTTCTGGTACCATTTACATCATTAACATGTAATTTTTTTACCATTCTTTCTTCATTCATTCTTTCCATATGTCCAAACCATCTTAATGATCCTTTCATTATTTTGTTCATGACACCATCGTTCGCACCGCATTCACTTCTTATATTTTTATTCGACACTCGATCTAATAATTTAAATATGTATCACTGAAGGAGGACTGGTTGTCCGAAACATGTCTTTGTAATTATATATTTCTCATATAAGTGTTGTAGGTATATACAAAGTATATAAAAAAAGGACAAGAGAAATAAAGTTAAATATTCATTCGATCTAAACAGGTTAGGGCAAAAATATGTATATTTTCATTTATATCCAGTTGTGTACGTATAAACGATTAGCAATAAATTGGTTTCACGGCTTCATAAGCTTTGATATCTCTGTCAGTGTGGCATTAAAACGTGAGAACAAATTTCACGGTAAAGTTGAACGTGTACCTCTCGTAATGACTCGGTTATTATTACGATACATGCTTAGGCGTGATCGCGTTTCAACAATGTTTTTAGACACAATTCCAAATTGAGCTAGTGATGTGACTTTGTGGAATGAAAAAAAAAACAAAAAAATACGTTTTTACAGTTTTATAGTTATCTGTTTTCTACACGCTTTGTTCAATAATAGAGTAATAACCGTATGAGATTGTTCGAGGATTTGCAATTGGTGGTGTTTTCAGTGTTTTTACTTCTCATTAAATATCTTCCCAAACACTTAAATGACTTCTCAATTTGGATAAATAGAACAAAACACTTTGTATTTATTGTTTGCGTGACACGATGTATAAATTTTGAGGAATCGAAAGAAGTATGTCAGAAAAGAAAAGTGTGGAAGTAAATTCTTTCAGCCTACTCCTTCAGTGAGACGTCGTGATGATTAGTTATCTAGTTGAACAATAATGTAAAACTCCATATGAAATAATGAATACGAACGGAAATGTTTCATCTGTCTAAGGCATTAACAAATGTAGCGAAAATCAAACGAGTTGTTATTTATATACAGTGGATAAATGAACATAATGCATAAATTAAGGTAGCTGATGTGGTTTAATACATCGTTGATAACAATTAAGGGGTAAACCTCAGAATACAGGAAAGTTTTTCCCGGAATTAGTTAATTTATGAATACAACTGCTCCGTTCAATGGTGTATATAAACAACAACGAGTTTAATTTTCGCTTCATTTGATAATGACGTAGACAGGCAAAACATGTCATTCACATAAAATATAATAAAACATCTAGAAAACAGACATTTGCTATGGTATTCATTATATAAAAAAAATAAACTTCTTTGGTGTGGAATTATAGCAGTAAATTGACACAGAATTGATAAGTATATTAAAAAAGCTGTGGGTTGGTTTTGGCTTATGAGGATTTCGAGATTTGGATAATGGGAACATTTTAAAGATGGGAATTGAAGTTAAAGTTATAAATGTGAATCTAAGAAGAAAATACTTCTCAATCTGTCAATACTAAAACTTCTTTCTAACATACCAATAAATAAATAATAATTTATTTATTAAGGGTGATAACAGCGATATCAATAACATATATTTAAAAAAAAAAACGCTTAATGGAAAAAAGTGTAAGGTCAATTACATGCTACCACAAATATAAAATTATAGTTAACAGTTAACAGTTAGTGTAATGAGATTGAAGTTAAACTAAGTAGTGGAAATAATATTGATTTATGATACTTCTGTATTCGCCTTCATTTGCGTTTGAATATATAAACATACACTTCTCTCTGAATATATTTCTGGGGAAATTTTTTTTTAAAAATAAATAGTGAGTTGCTAGGGAATTATTATAACAATCTAATAACAATCTTTCTTAAAGAATAACTTTGATACGAAGCTATTACTTAATGGTTTTACATATTTAAAAATAAATTTAAACACCTTTTCATTTAGTAAAAACCACTTTATCTGAGTTAGTAGCGTCAGTCAACCGGTTTCACTTTAGCGAGCTCTCTCAGGGCTATCAAAAACTTTTTATGTATAGCCCTGGAAAGCTTATAAAAAAATTTTATACATTAAAAAAACTATTTTATATTAGCAGAGTAAAAAGAGCTATGACTGCTATACCAAAAATCCAGGGTTCGAT